>KK100030.1:5042-16040 GCA_000611695.1 Rhizomucor miehei CAU432
CTAGCATGTTGTGAAATTTATTGAGATTGCTTTGTCTTGAATTCCTTCACGCATACTTTTTCATAAGCTTTTGCTCTCACTGGCCAATACACGCATTCACTTGCTGTACTAGAGAGTCCAAGCGTATATGCTCAATTTGCAATGCTTGCAGCTGCTTGCTGCTTTAACGTGTTTTCCTAGTACATCTTTTACTGTAACTAGTTTTTACGCTGGCTACGTAGTGAGTTGCTGTTATGACCTTTCCTCGAAAAATGGCACAGCCGGATCAACAAATTCTAGATTATCCTCCTGTATTGTATCGATTTCTTTGCATTTTTCGTTCTCCAGTCAGTGACCACAGATCTTGCTTTACCGGGGAGGGGGTTCTGGCTGCTCGACTCTTCCATGATGTGTTATTGTGAGTCTTCTTTGCTGACATGGAATGGCTGCTTGACGGTGCGATCCTTCTTTAGAATCCTTTTTGATAATTTCCTGTCCATGTAAAACCTCTGAAATAGGATTGATGCGCCTTCTCGCCCAGATTTGATGCAATTACTGTAATGTATGCTTTCAAAGCTACGCTCCAATATGATGTAGTCGCAGGATGAATAGATTGACATGAAAAACATTGTATCAAGCTCATAAGGAGAAATATGTGATGTATACTTCTTTATAGTTACTTAACTCGTTGGATGGTTGCATTTCGGTACACCGCATTGTCCACAATTTTTTGAGTACATGCAAATCATAGATATCTGCTTCCAGTTGTTGTTTATGCTCGTGGTAGCAGTTGCATCATTCCAGCGAATCTTGTGCTTCTAGAATTTATTGAAAGGCAAGCATGCGTATCATTTGAAATGACGTTATTCTGTCGTAGGGTCGCTTCTTTAGGTAATAATAATGACTAGGTGATCAGTTAGATTTTAAGTTTCAAAAGTAAATCAACTCTTGCTGCTTTCTCTATGGAATTATGGAATCGACGCCTTTCTAATAAATGGTAAGTTTGAGAAGAAGGATGAACTTTTTATTTTTTGAATTAATTAAAATCACACTGTTTAAAAATAGCGCAAAAGTGTTAGGTGTTGCAAAATGAAATATACAATGCAGGTATGTGAGTAGTTGTTTGGTGGGTATCATGAATCTACTTTTCTGCAGAGTCTTCTTTTTCGGTGGTAGGTGTTGCTGAAGGAGAACCATTGTCCGCATCTCCGTCTTCCTTGATAGCTTTCTTTTCTTCTAGATCAGTGAGAGGAGGAGTTGGTGGATCCTGTATTTCGACTTTTGGAGATGATGGGGAATCTTCTTCCTTTGGTGAGGAGTCGTCAGGGACCTTTGTGTCGTCGCCTTCAGCCTTCTTGTTGTAATGCAATCGTGCTTGCTCCCGATCCAGCTCGACCTTCTGGAGGAACTCGGGAACACCGCTGAAAATGCGCTCGAAAACGCCATTCTCTGGATTCTGAGGATCGGCCTCCATCCACAAAGCGATAAAGTAACTTTCCAGCTCGGCAGTAGTAACCTTGTTCTCCGGGATAATATCAGCGAATCGCCGTTTCAGGTTGTCTATCCGATTCTTCTCCGGTCCATCAACGAGAGGCTCCAGAGTATCGGGATCGTAACCAAAGAACTTGAAGAACATCTCCTCGATCTGTTGACGATCAGCATAATCCAGCTTGACCTTGATATCCATTCGACCAGGACGCAGCAATGGAGGAGGAATCTTGGTGATATCATTGCATGTCATAAAGATCATGGAGCCAGATTGACCTTGAATACCATCCAGGGCATTGAGGATGCCTGCCAAGGTTACACCTTGCCCGCTGCCAGTAGTGTTGCCATAGTGATCAAAATCTTCCAAGACGATAATTGCATTGGAGGGAGCTTCACTCATCATATCAAGGAACTCGCTGTCGGATAAGACTTCGCGAAGACTGATAATGGCCACATCCATTCCAAGCTTGCACTAATTATTGTCAGCAAATTAGTATATAGTCTTGTTTGCGACTCCTTTAGCCCACTAAACTTACCGCCAGTGCCTGGATGAGAGACGTTTTACCAGTACCAGGTGGACCAAACAAGCAGTAGCCTCTTCGGTAAGGAACACCCCTCGTCTTGTACCAACGCTTTCGACGACGGAACGTCTCCATATCTATGAATTCGCGGTGATGATGAGCGACTTCTTAGTTTCGCCATATGATGCATATAAAGATATTACCTTGAATAATCATTTCTTTGATACCTTCCTTCAGAACAACTGTATGTAAGGGACGAGGCTCCATGATTTTGTAAGTGTACCAGCTGTAGCCGTTGCTCTTTTTGATAGCAGTCTGGGATGCGAGCAGCTGTCAGTATCCAATTCGATATTTCTTGTGCAACGCAGCGCTCACCTTATCACTTTGCTTAGAATTGTACATATCAGACCATTCTTGGATAAACTGCTTGAGCAGTGGAAGGTTGTTGCCTTCCATTCTAGTATTGTAGATCATCGCGTCAATAGCACTTCTAATGCAAGAATATACTGATTTCACTTACGAGATAGTTAGCTTTTTGATCAGATATTTGCTGCGAAATGCAAGAGCCTTGGTATTATTCTCCTCGCTATCGTCGTCCTTCTCATCACCTCGTCTGGCAAAGATCTTGTAACCCTTGTACTCAAACTCTTGTACCACATCATCGGCTATCAATTCATTGTCAGGTTAGCACAGAAGGTAAATGTGTCAATGTCAAATGATACTTGCGTGGAATAAAGGCTACAACAGGTAGCGAGTCGCCTTCCTCTTCATTATCATCGTCACTGTCCGAGTCATCGGATTCATCAAAAGCGTACAACTTGACCAAATCCGGGATTTCATTCGAGTTCTTTCGGACAAACGCATCGACGGCACGGTAAATATTGCTGGAATCGGTCAAAGTTATGGAGACTTGATTCTTCTGTTTTTCCAACTTCATCCAGATGAAGGCAAGGAGTTGCTGCCATTTTGTTTGAAGGATAGCTAATTGGAATCGTTTATTAGCTTCCCAGCTTTCATAAACGGAGAAGCATATCGATAGAACTTACTTGCAATGTAAAAACCAAGACTGAGAACGACGAAATCGTTGCCGAAATATCGTTTGCCGAGATTAACGACTCGTTGCCCAAAGACTCTTTCCCAGAATGCCTCGTCGGATATGCATTCCAGAATGGTTAAGATTTTGTCAATTGCCACTGACGGTCGTACTATAAGCGTAGAAGGTGTCGGCATGGTGCGTGAAATCAATCGAGAACGATGCAATAAATAAATAGTTCTGGAAGCGAGAAAAGTAAGGGGTTGGATAAAGAAAAACAGATTTCGACGCGTGCTTTATATAAAGCCTGCCAAATTGCTGCGCCGAGTAAGCTACCATATTTGTACTGCCGCAGTTGCATGGCAACTGCTGCGGATCAAATATTCTTGTGTCTCCCTCCTGATGCCACGTCTCGGCAGACTTTGGGCTTAGCTCTATTGGATGACTCACGGACACGTCAATTCTCTTACTGCGTTCTAGCACTTTCTTGGCGGATATCCCTCGCACTTACCTATTATTTTGTTGAGTCCATTCACCGATCTAATTCATATCGCGTTCTTTGCAGATAACACCTCCAGAGTACACCAGCAGTCAGAACATATACTTCTTCGTGGGCTATACTCGAGATAGCAAATGATGCGTAAAACTAATACAATGTACACCCGATCGGCTTGCAAGAAGAATGCTGAGACTTGAAGAAAATCCGACTCTTTTTTTCATTCTTGTCGAGAAACTATGAGTATACCAGAAGAAGAGAAAGAGAATCGTGACTTACAGCAAGAGGAACGTCTAGCACTCGAAGCAATATATGGTCCGGACGCCGTACAGACCAGTCCCATAAGTGACGATGCCCTGGTTCTGGTCGTCAACATCGACCAAGACGCTGAGGGAGAAGTGAAATCGCAACGCGTCATGATTCTGCACGTCTTCCTTCCTGCAACGTATCCCAGCAAGGAACCTCCAGACTTTGAAGTTTCTTCAGTGTATTGCGGATCGCGACGGGTGGACGGCAAGATGCTGGAGACAATCAGGCGCGAGTTTCACAACATGTTTCAGCCAGGGCAAGTGGTGCTCTTTGAATGGATCAGCTGGCTGCGAGATTATTTGGAATCCGAGGTCGAAAAGAGCGTACAGGATTTGACACAGCAGCTCGAACAACAAACGTTAGAGGATACAAAAGATTCAATTGCTAGTGAAGAACAAAGTGCAGCTACAAGTAATAACAAACCGAATGGCACTGAAGAAGACGACGGCGAGCCCACACCCGAGATATTTTCCAGCGAACCACTTGTAGATCGAAAATCAGTATTCGTTGCACATGTAGCTGCAGTACACAGTGCAAAGCAAGTGCAAAAGGTCATGTCCAAACTGCTGGAGAACAAGAAGATTGCCAAGGCAACACATAATATAATGGCATACCGGATAGTCCTGGACGATGGGCGGGTCTTGCAGGATAACGACGATGACGGCGAGACGGCTGCTGGCGGTAACGAACAAATAAAACTCCCTTTTGCAAAAACAATACGCTAAATGGTGTCGCCGTAGGCCGTTTAATGCATTTAATGCAAATCCTAGATGTGAAAAACGTTGTCGTTGTCGTGTCACGATGGTTTGGAGGTATATTCTAAATATCTATAATGAATTGATGTGGACGCATCGATCTCATTCATGTTACAGGCATTTTGTTGGGAGCCGATCGGTTTAAGGATATCAATAACTGTGCAAGAAAAGCATTGGAAGACTGTGGTTACATCAAGGAAGAGCAAATGTCGACAGAGAGTAAATCGAATAAAAGCAAGCGCAAAAAGTAGAATGCTTATTGTACAGTTTATTGTTGGATGGGGGCGAAGTGAGGAATGCTTAGAAACCTTCGGGGCTCGTTCTCTGGGTCTTTTTAGTGAACTTGGGCACCTTGTGAAACGACTTGCGGTGACCAGGGGAAGAGGGGCTGAATACGGTGTATTTGTCTCTAGGGTGCATTTCGGATTCCTTTGGCAATTCCAATGCTTTGTCGAGTGCTTTGCATCGTACACCTGAAGCTGCAACAGTGGCGATAACGTCGTCTACGGCTCTTAACCGCTTTCGAACATTGGCTTTACGGGTGGCTGACATGCGGAAAGGGTTCTTCCTGTTGACAATTGTAAGGACAAATGTAAAGCAAGTATATGTACAAGCTCATACCAAAGAAGACCGCCTTGAGCTACAAACGACGGACGGAATGCGCCGAACATAGTGTGCAAGGGAAGAAAGAGCGGGGCCCTGAGCTTGCATGGAGAGATATTCATGCCAGTGGCTTGGGAATTTTGGGAGGTTGACTTGACTTTTTGCATAGATTGCTCTGCTCGCTCATGTCGGCAAACACAATTACCCAAGAAGTTGCCTTGCCTTTTGGTAAAGAGCTCGCAGCGAATGGTAGGCTTACTTCTGTACAGCTACCTTCTAGTCTGAGCCTAACGCCGAGCGAAAACAGAAAAGAAGACTCGAGACAAAGCTGTGCGATCGCTCCGAAAGTTCATTTCCACAGGCCCGTCCTTGTCCAAGTTGGACCTGTTGAAGCTTTGGAAGGGTCTTTTCTACTGTGAGTCCCTTAGCAGACACTCCATCGAAAGTATGCTAACATGAATCAATAGGTTTTTGGATGTCAGACAAACCTTTGGTTCAGCAGGCCCTGGCAGAAGACCTTGCCTCACTCGTGCAGGATATACCCTCGGAAAACGTCATTCCTTTTCTTGAAGCATTTTGGGAAATCCACTGTGCAGAGTGGCACGGTTTGGATAGAATAAGGTACATAGAGCAATCGATCTAGTAGCATGAAATCAGGACTTAGCGTTGTATTAGATTGGACAAGTACTACATGCTGTTCCGTAAAGTCATTTTCTACACTTTCCTTTATCTGGCAAACCAAGATTGGAATTCTGAAAAGATGGAAGAATATAATCAGATGTTACTCCGAGTACCCCTAAAGTGAGTTTATCTGATGAATTCCAGGAAATGGGACTTTACAGACTGATGGAGATGATCTAGCCCCACAGATCGAACGAAGCCAGATGCCATCAAATACTTTCTCATCGATATTTACTTTGAAGAGCTGCAAAAAATCCTAGAACTGCAAGTCGAGCAAGGAGAAGAGATACATTTGAATGAGGAGCAAGCCGAAGAACCTTTCCGAGTACTTGCTTCAAGTTGCATAAATAAGACTGTACGCAAGAAGGCAAAGGAGATGCTCGAATCACGGCAGGAAGAAAGCGAGGAGGATGAACAAGATGAGGATGAAGGAATGAGCCAAGACGAGGAATAACGTCGACATCGACATTTACTCTCTAACAAGATTTTCATTATACATATCATTTTTGCATTTGTTTCTTTTATCATGTAGTTTTTCAAGTAAAATTTGTGCGACTCAAAAGGAGCACATTGGTATTATGTATAAAGACATACTATGTTCTGCGAGAAGGCTCTTTCATGGATGGAGATATCCTAGTCTTGAAACCATGAGAAACCCGGCTAGTCGGTAAAATGAGTACCTTGAAATTTAACGACTCGAGACAGCCTTTAGGCTAGTCTAGCTTCTTTTGTGTGGAAACCATGAGATTCCATTGTTCCTGCTCAAGTTGCCGCAAACCGTCGAAATTGGCAGGGGAAATTTGCGGACGAAGCTGGCTGTCCTGGGACCCTTCGTCACTGGATACGTTTCTCTAACGCCTGCTGCCTCCGATCGTACCCTCTACCATACAAAAGTGCACGATACTACACCCTTGATTGGCCTAGCCACGGCTCTTTTTCAATCGTCAAGCCAAGATCTACAGATCGATCACTTGACATCGGCGCTTTATCCATACCTTTTGCTCCGTGAGGGCATGTCCTTGGCAAAATCGTGATCTTCCTTTTCGATCGCTCTTTGCCTTTTAAAATACGTTTGAGCGCCATGTATCCAAACCAGCCGCAACAAAATAGTCAGCAGTATACTTTTCAGACCGTCGATATGAACGTATCTGGGCCTCTGTATCATCAGCAGCCTCACTCACAACACGCTGCGTCTGTCAACTATGCCTCTGGCCCGGGAGGTATTGTCAGCACGACGTATACCCAGCCCTACGCGAACGTTAATGTGAATAATATGTCAACGTATATTCATCAGCAACAGCAACAGCAAAGTGTCAACTATGTAGCGCCCGAACCTTTGCCTAATGCGACGGGTTTGCAGCCTACGCCTGTATTGACACCATATCAGCTCGCCGATTTTGCATCTTCCATGGTTTATCTAATGTGGCATGCGAGGCGGCCGTCTGTCATGGCACTTCACACAGCATCAAGCAGAAATGCACAAACTTCTGACCTTTATGCAAATTCTCAAAGCGACCAGCAAAGCAGGGAAACTGCAACCATAGCCAATTTGACGAGTAGAGCATTCAAAAAGTATTGCAGACAGGTAAGTTATCGAATAAATCAGACAGTTTCAGAAATATTGACAGGAGGAATTATTCAGATATTGCATGCTACCCAGCTCTCGGAATCGGTTGTGATGCTGTCACTCAAATTCATAGCAATGCTCTTGCAGAAACATCCACATATCCAAGGTGCAGAGGGCTCCGAGTATCGTCTCTTTACAGTGGCACTTATGCTAGGTATCATATTTCTATACCTTCTTTTTCATGTTTGTATGGATCAAAAGATCAAATCTGTTAACAAGCATCCATTTAGGAAACAAATTTTTGGATGACAATACTTTTACCAACAGACATGGTCTAAAGTTTCCGGCATGAACTTGAATGATCTCAATGTTATGGAATTCGAGTTTCTGGATGTATTGGATTTTCAATTGTTTGTACGGAAGGATGAGTTTGAACAGTGGAAGATGGCTCTGGTAAATTTCCGTGCACAGTTGGAGAATGCCAATATGGCAGAAGAATACGAACGACAGCAACAAATCATACGCGCGACACTGCAAAGCGTGGGGGTGCCCGTCATGGATCAGCAATGGACGCAGGGAATCTCACAAGCACAGCAGCAGCAGCAGCAGTATCATCAATATCTCAACCTGCTCTCTAAGGCACAACAGCCGCAATTCCCTCTGCAACAGATAAACGGACCACTAGCACGCGTGCCCCTTCGAATACCCATGCTTCCCGTTTACGCTAACCCGTCACCTCAACATCATCAACCGTCATCTTCCTCCGCTGCGTACAATACGTCGAATGTATCACAACTGGTCTCATCAGCAGGGGCCAGTGTTAATGCAATACAACAGCAGCAACAGCAACAACCATTCTATCCGACGAATAGTCTATCCAATCCTCCATCTACTCAATCACAAGCTACCGTCCATAATAATCAGCAATGTCAGCACTATCAACCGTCGTCAACTGCTGGATCCGGTTACGGCGTCTACAATAATCTACCACAAAGGCCAATGAGTGCAAGCTCTGGAGGTCTAGATCAATATAATCATCCTGTTTCCTACTCCTCTCAGCAGCAACCCCACCCCCACGTCTCCAGACCTCGACCTTCGCGGCTCTCCGTGTGCATACGCAGCAGTACGCACCGATGGGTGCTTATGCCATGCAACGAATAGCATCCACAAATGCGCTGGCGTCTGCTTCGGAACCTGCGTACCATCCATCTGCCACTACAGCACCGCAACGACATGCATATATTCCGAGCAACAATGCACAGAGGGTCACAAATAATCACGCAGACTGGTATAGAAACAATGATGTGGGCTTACCAACGCCAGAGCATTCCACCATTGCTATATCCCCGGCCTCAGTTGGCACAATGACGCGCTCAGTAACGCAGGGATCTCTACTCAACTACGACGAAAGCGGTCATCCCACGCTGTTGGACGAGCAGGTAGCGCCGAATAATCCATACAAATTATCACATCCAAGTAGAAGAGTAGAATAACATTATATCATTTTTGCTACTGCATACTGAAAACAAACTTTGCATTTTATCTCTTTGCACTGTACTGCATGATAGTCTACCATCCCTGCCATCCTTCAAGAGATGCTTCAAATAGCTCGTCCTCCGCACCCTCGATAACTCTGCAGATGGGTGTAAATGCGGATTTGCCAGACTCCTTGACATAGTCTTGGGCATATTGCAATCCAGCCTTGCGTTCCTTGCGGCCGGCCTCTCGACCGATCCAGGTATAGACTTGGTGCCCCACATCGAAAACGTAAACATAGTTTGTATCAAACATGTCTTTAGAAATCGTTCCCTCGGCAACCTGCTCGAACTTGAGTCCACCGAGACCGAGTGGTCCAGAGCTGCTGAGACGCAAGAGTCTCTTGGTGCCATCCTCTTCTTCAACTTCCTCGTCATCCTCGTCATCCTCATCCTTGACTTCACCTTCGGATCCGAGTGCTTGCCAGAACTGATACTCGCTTCCAGAGTTTTGTTCAACGACAACCATCTCGCCCTTGCCGTCGCGCTCACTGATAAGTTGAGAAATGAACTGGGCAGCCTTGGCCTTTTCGATTCCACGTGACTGGGAACCTTGCCACTGATAGACAGTGTCGCCAGTATCGAGGACGAAGACAGCCGTGGATCGCAAACTTTCATGAGATAGTGGTACTTCAGTAATGATGACGGCGTTCTGCGTACGAGTACCCTCGAGAGATGAAGGACGGTGGACGCGGAGCAGACGTTTGGGAAGAACTCCCTCTTCGACGTGGTTAAATCCAGATGCAAATCCGCCCTGAAGATATTGGATCGACTTGAAGTAGCTCTTGAAAAGTCTGGATTCACGACGTTGGACCTCACGGTGTTGCGTTGCTAGGGTATCAAGGTCTACAAAAAGTGTTGTCGGATTAGAAGATGCGTTCCTAAAGAACGTTTTCGCTATTCGACTCACAGTCATCCAACTCGACCGTCTTGTACGCTGCTGTACCAGCTTCGTCTTGAGTGGTTTCTAGGCCGAGCCAGAAATGAATGTGATGAACTAATGCATCAGAATCCTTTTTCAATGTAGTCTAAATCGAGATAACGGTTTAGATGCTGCATTTTTGCCGCGTTTTCTTGTCTCTTTCACCTTGAGAATGACGTAACTGTCGCCTACATTGTAGACAGAAAACCATAAATATTAAATCCAGAACATCTTACTCGTTTTGATTTACCTTGGTAAAATTTGCCGTGTTCTTTTTCAGGAACGGTAACCAGACTAAAGCTTTGAACGCGCCAAATCCAAAAACCCCTATAAATAGCTTATTTCAGTACGCTTCCCATTTTCTACTCATAGGGTAGAGCTCGAGCACTCACGGTTCCTTTCCAATGACCGAGCCTTCGTAATTCCACGCGGTCTCGAGAGCGCCTTCTTCCTTTCGGTGCTCGCGCTCCAGCTCCGAGCCAAAGTTGGCCAAGTTAGTTTCGTCAAGACCTAGGTAAGCTTTTGGGTGAGCCACGAAGGACGATCGTCTTGTCATGTTAACGGCGGATGCTTACGCCAGGTGGAGTTTTTCAACATGCTTATTTAGTTTGAAAGAGAAGAGTGTGAGAGAGGTGTGCAACGAGGGCACTTTGGCTCCGGATAATTGGCAGCCTCATGTGTAACGTTGGATGCATTGACGGAGCCTGGTTCTCATACTGCCAAGTAAACGCATACGGCTAGCGTCATAAGCTGAGCAGCTTGTCTGAACGGACGAACGGTTAATAGGTTCTTTTACTCTTCAATGGTAGCTTCTGCTATTTATATGCGGTGTTTCCAGAGCCGAAAAGTGACAATGTTTGCTATGTTGCCCAGGAGGAGATAATTATAAACTATAATCACTTCAAGTTTTCGTTAATACTTTTCTGACGTGGGTAGCCAGGCACTTGGCGCAGAAAATAGGTCGCTTCTTGTGGATATCGTGCCATGTATATTGCCAGACGACGCAAATGCAGCGAAGCAAAGTCAAATCTGTGCATTGGCTCACTGTGTTACGCGTCGAATTTGGGACTCTGGACGTGCATTGTCCTATCTGTCAAAGTAATATACCG
>KK100030.1:25829-43590 GCA_000611695.1 Rhizomucor miehei CAU432
GGTAAGCATTGCCATATGTACAAGGAAGCTCACTTTAAGTCTAAAGTGTAGCACACACCAAAAGCTTCAAGTAAGCAACACTCGAGCTTACCAATGCCCAGGCTTGCCGAACCCATGGGAGAGCATGAGTGTGATAAACACGGTGGCTACACCAGAGCATTGTCTCGGTAAACCCGTTTGCACACATGGCAATACAGCATTCCCAGGGCATAGCTTTCTTGAGAGGGGGTCGTTGTACTTTGGAGATCGGGATCGCAGGACTTGAATGACTCGCAAAGTTTACGGTAGAAATCACCGGGCGGCTGCAAAGGACGTTGCAATTACATTTCAAGCTGTCATTACTCGAAACACTGGTCATTGCTTACCTGGATTTGGACAACCCTTCGAAGGTTCAAGAAGGTGTCTATTTCGAGGAAAGACGCGTAATTAACAAATGTCGAGTTTCTGCCCGGCCATAAATTTTATGGGCCTGAATTTTGGCGCGTGTACAGCGCTACAGTGAAAATAAGCCTTTTTAAGCATAGCATCAAAGTGGGCATGTTCCGGATTGGATCGACAGGTTTGGTGTCAAACCTTGTTCTTATGCATTGCTAACTCTTCCCCACATTTGACATTTAAGGTAAGAGAGTTCCGAGATCCATTATGCTTGTGCGACCCATCGGCGGGGCCTCTTTCAGGAATTCTTTACGCTACTGCATGCAGGCGGTCGTTTTTTTTCGCTCCTGAAACTGTTTCAGAGTGTATTGGAGAGATTCTGTAGCTCAAATAATGCACTGAACCTTCTCGAACATACTTGGTGGAAGATCACGATTGCAGCAGGTATGGGACGATGTTCGCTCTTCATTTCACTTTCTGTAATGAGCATTTGCTGCTACAGGATAATTTAATCTTGACTCCGTAGTCAACACATTGTATCGAGGTATTTTTCATATCCACTGAATTTGCCAATATGCTCACTCTTTTGTATTGCGTTTTAAGTATTGCATCTATACGAGGAACCTATTCCTTCAAAGCAAATGTCAAGATATACTCAATGCAAACAAGAATACACGAGTAATATGTTTTTGTTTTTGCGACCGATAAAGACAATTTTCATTTTTGCTTTGAATGACACAAGTGAGAGAAAGGAGAGAAAGAACAAATATTATACACTAAGTCCCTTAAGTAAGCATGCCATCCTATTTTGTCTCGAGAGCTCTCGCAAAGTATCAAGTGTGGGTGGTCGATTAAGGCCCAAATCTAGCAGTACACAAAAAGGCTGAGCAAAGCCTTGTTTTCAATAAAGATTTAAAGTGTTTTCGACATACCTCTTTTTGCCTTTCGCTTGCTGGTAATCATCGTCGTAATCATCTCTTCCACGTCGTTTGGTGCCTTGTTTACTGCCTCGGTTGAGACCTCCTCCGGCTCCAGGCTATCACGCTCGTGAGCATTATGCGCACAACTTATAACCATTGTCAAGACTTACTCGCCCTTTGAATCCTCCTCCACCACCGGCTCCTCCGCCGCCGCCTCCAACGCGGCCACGCACCGGCGATCCGCTGTATCCGCCACGATTAGTAGGCATATCTCGTCTACCAGATGGTGGTGGCATAGGCTGAGGAGGCATACGGCCATGCGGTGGCGGTGCTCCTTGAGGTGGCAACGGTATGATCACGTTTCGTAAGAGATCTACAAGCTCTCCTGCCTTGATAATCGGGCCTGTATGGAAATCAAAAGGTATTCAGTTTAAAAATACCACTTATGTATGAGGATATAGAACCAAACATACCATTGAACGTGTTTGCAGGTGGCAGATGGGAAACAAAAAATGCAACAGGCTCCGGTAGAGGTGGTAAAGGGCCCGGTGGAGGCGCATTGGGAGATCGATTGGCAGCCGGCATGGGTGCTGGAGGTGGGAGCATTTCGGCGGTATCGGCCAATGGATGTCCTGAAGCCGGCTGCGTCATGTCCACATCCATTTCTTTTATTGGCACTGGTGGCGGTGGTGGCCCAGATACTGGCACCGGTGGAGGTCGTCGTAGCTCAGAAGGCTTGAAGGATTGCCATTGCGACAAGTCGGGGCGTGGATACTTGTCCACATCAACTGGTTCCAACAGTGGCCGTTTTGAAGCATCCTTACTTCGTTTCTGCGTTGTAGGTGGTGCGGCTGTAGCTACAGCAGCAGTGGCGGTAGGAACTGCAACAACTCTGTCAGTACCTATCGTACAAAGGATGGTAAGAAAAATATTTCTCCAAGTCCATCCCATGATCTTACCTTGTCCACCTAGTTCGAGTTCTTTGATAGCATCGATATCTAAATAGCTGTATCGTTGCAAGAATGAGGATGCCGCAGTTTCTAGGAGACATCAAACGTTATTAGCAAGAGCCGTCCTGCTAAAAACAAGGATCAATTGTAGTACCTGGTAGCACTTCACTACGTCGCTTTTCGACGCTTTGTATACTAGCAAGATCACCGTACTTGTTTTCATAATCCAGGAATTTGTCCCAAATAGGGGCTGCTTTGGATGCCGGCATAGTCGCAAGTGTTCGCTCGAACAAGGCGCGTGTATCTAATGAGAATTCCTTTGTTTAGGATGATATCAAAGCTACTGCGTCGTCATGAAAATAATACTTGCTGTTGTCATCGTTCATTTGCATGAGATAATCAAGATAGTGAGATACGTAGGCAGCATCGTCCGCGAATAGCTTCAATCCTAGGCCAAAGATCTTGCCTGCGACAGTCGAATCCTTGCTGTTGTGATATTCCATTAAAGCTATTTCGAGTATAATATTATCATCAACGCTTTCTTCAAAGTATTATTTTCAATCTTACCAGATGCAATGAATACGTGATATGTGCGGTTAGTAGCCTTACGAGCTCTTGAAAACAATGCACGTGCTGCTTTGATACCCTATCGATGAATTGATGAGCAAATAGAAATATTAAGCTGATATGACTATATGAAACTTCAACTAACCTCTGTGCGACGAGCAAAACGCATGTAGCAAATCCATACTAGCGAACATGCTCTCGAAAGAACGTTGACTTTCTCCTTCATTTTGTTTTCCACTTCTTCTTGTTCCTTCTTGACTTGTTTTTCGCGAGTACGCAATTGTTCTCTGACTTCGCCGTCAATATCGTCGCTCAAATTCATATTGGCTCTTTCCTCATCGGCGGCCTTTTGGATCTTTTCAATTTCGGCTTGAGCTGCTGCAGTGTGCTTCTCGATGTCCTTCTCGAGATGCTCTAAGAGTGAGTCGAAAGCTTGGCGTGCATCGTCAAGTTGGCGCCTGGTTTCGCAAAGTTCCGTGTACGCAAAGGTCAATAGAAGACTACAAAAATGAAAGAACCAATGATAAGTATGAATTATATTCTGAATCAGTCTCTGCTCATATTTCTTACCTATTTGGTAGAACTTCCAAGCTCTGTTTCAGTATTGCCAGAGCCCTATCTTGCTTTCCTTGCTCCATGTAATAATTGGCATAATCGTACCAAATTTCTGGATACAATCTCAAGGACAGGAAAGCTTGCTGGTACGCATATGCAACTCGTTCGTTTAATAGATTCTCATCCTCCAGTTGTAATGGGTTCTTCTTCTCCCATTGGATATATTGTTTCCAAAGGTTCAGCTTTGAAAACATTAGAGTCGATTTATCCTTGGTCCATTCTTAATTATTTTTTTAAATTCATACCTGCTCGATCTCCTTTTCGCTCCACTGTGGCGGCTTCGGGACTGCAAGACGGTTGATTTGATCCAGGTACGATTTCATCTCACGCAGGGCAGCTCGTGCAGTCATGTAAGCTGATGACTTTTCTCCCAGAAATTTTTTGGCCTATTTTATCGCAAAGTAAGTATATATTTCAATGAAAGCCAAAGAAAAAGAAAAAAAAGTTTACCGTCAAACGATTGAGGTTGTTCTCCCATTGATCATACTCTTTCCACAGATGTTCTATGTTGTTGAGGGGTATCGTAACGGCCTTTTGGTATGCTCTGCGCATACTGTCCATTTTTCTTTGCTCCTCCCAAGTGTTTGTCGTCTTTCCAACACAAGAAAAAAGAAAGAGGAAGTATAATAGTCAATTATTTGTCACATTTGTAATACCCGAAACATTCTTATTTACCTCAGCGGTGGACATAAAATAAATGTAGTCTGCCCAGATAGGTCCAGCATCCTTGTCAATGCCAACATTGTTTAGCACATACTCATAGGCCTTTTCAATAATTCCTCTTGCTTCCGGAGTAGCAGACGATCCGCTATCGCCTTGATTGATCCGACGGATGTAGCCCAAATAAAACTTCCAAAGGTCGACCGAAAGAACTGTCTTTAGACATCGGGTAAAGAGCGCTTCAACTTCGTTGAAATTCGAATAAGAAAGTTCCAGCTCGAGATAAGCTAGCCAGTGCTTCGGCTACATGAGAAATGATAAGAAAAAAAAGAAACGAGTTCTAGTCAGCTTCCAATACACATAAAATATTTCCATCAATGATGATGATGATGCGATCAAAGCGCCGCGAACCATGAAAAAAGGCAACCCTCCCGCGCAGAACATTCTCTTTTTCCTTCCGCTCATACAACTGAGGCCACACCTAGAAATGAACGCAAGCATAATGGTCTTGAACGAGTTAGCGAGATAACGGGAAAGAGATGGAGAAGGATAAAAGTCAGTGGCCACATGACAAAAGTAAAATAAGAAGTCAACGGCCCGCGCGCGTCAATCATTGCAAAGCCGTTCCGTGCGAGTAGGCAGCAGAGTGTGAGACAGAAGAAAAAAATACACGAAAAGGCAACAAGGGGGAAAGCACAGGCGACAGGTCAATTGGTAATAGAGGATGTTTAAAAAATAGAAGTACCTTGATTAATGTGCATGACGCATTTATTCGAATTTGCGTCCCGGATTTCGTCCCAAGTAGTATTTTCTATGGAATGAGCCCAATCTTTTGGCGTCCAAAAACCTTGATCCACATACTTACGCTCGCTATACAAGACAAATAGCTTACCTAATCCACAGTGTTCTGACGGGAGGTTGAGGGCCACATGGTTGTCCGCCGATCCATGCCACCATTGATAGAAAAAACAGCAGATTGTACTTACTGAAGTCGGGAAGATCTTCAAGAACCGTTCATATACGTCTCTGGTTGCTGCCAAGTCACCTGTTTGCTGGATCTCGTTGATGAGATTCGTCCAGGCTGCAACGTCATACTCGTCATCCGCAATACGCTGCTCCAATCTTTCCCGCCTAGGATTTGCCTTGTTTGATGTATCATTTGCTTCATTGTCAGGCCTTTGCTGGAGGGCGCTGGGAGGAATTTGCCACGAAGCCGGGGTATTGAAGAAGGATGACGAAGTAGGGTTCGCCGGATGCGCAAGCTCTTGCTGTGTCTCCATATTCGAAGACTGAGCCTCCTCTTTTGGCTCGATTTTCATCGCATCGGATTGTGCAGTTTCTTGCTCTGCCACTGACAGCTGCTGCTCGCTCGACGACGTGTCGGCACCGCTGGTGTTGACTCCATTGGTCTCGGCACCCTGAGCTTCTCCAGCTTCTTGCTTTACTTCGTCCATGACTGTATCTTCAGCAGGAGGTTGCTGTTCGTCTTGGTGCTCTGTTGTAATCTTTACATCGTCACTCGACACGACATCTGTCGTGGTGTCACCTGGGGCATCAGGAGCATCTTCAGCTGCCGTAGCTCCCAAGGGTTCAGCTTGTTGTTCAGTCGTCTCTATCTTCACTTGAGAGTCCTGATCAATTGCAGGCTGCTCTGGAGTATACGGATCCGAGTCTGTGAAATTAGCTGGTTGATCCATGGAGTAAAGACCAAGCAGCGGTAAGCGCACACGTATTTTTGTTTGCCGCGCCAAATTGCTTTGTTGCCAGTCACAATCTGTGAGCTTCTATGATCGCGAGCGAGGCATCCTTCTTTTCGGTAACACAGTGCATGTTCTATATCATGACCCTTATATCTTATGGCAGTCAATCATGAAGAAGACTGGATTTATCACTCTAATTAAAAAAAAGGGTCATGTTTGACAAGCTTGCATCCGTTGATCATCTCTTTAAATTCTACTCCTCCATGGCTGCACTACCTGCCGTGTCCTATTTTTTTTAATCCATGCAATTCATATACTTCCGATAGTTTTTTCTACTATCCTAAACAATCCTGCACAATACAGTCGTTTTTGATTGCAGCATATTCAGACTGAAAGTTCCCTTTCGACGGTTAGCTTGCTGGTGTCATCAACTTCCACTCACTTATTTTCTCAATCAAGTCACCCTAGTCAAAAAAAACACGTTCACTATGAAATAGTACAAGAAGGAGGAGTCGCATGCAGGTCACTCTGTTGTACTATGCTACCAAAAACTGCATTTTGTTGGCAACCATTGCTGCTGCTGCTGGCTGCTGGTCCCCGGGCGCCAAAAAACACCATCACGTTATTGATGCGCCCCATCAATGGATCGCCATATGTACATGCAAGCATAAGCCAATATAAGCTCCAATAACTTAGCCAACGTACATTGGATGCAATGAATTTTCAATAATGTGCAGCATGTTCGGAGAACACCCCACCCAGACGCTTCTCCCTAGAAGCGGGAGCGCTGTATCCCTGACCGGTCCCCTTCTTTTCGTGAGTGTGTTCACACATACACAAAAAGAAACCTGCATTGATGCTTTGTCGCCAATTATTTTTTCACATCCGCAAACTTAAAGGAAAAATCCAGTATTCTCTATGTCAGCTGACTCCAATTTTTGCGTCTTGGTTCTTCACATACACAGACACCCGCGCAATGTACTTTGATCTGAATATACCATACGATACCAATGGCCTAGACAGAACGACAGACGTAGTAATGGAAATTGGAGCAAATCAAAGAAAAGAAACAGACATCTGCCGGCTTTCAGCGTAACATGCTGATTTCCCGCTAACTTGACCGTCAGCTTAGCGGTTGGCTATTGGTTTTCCTTTAGCAATAACCCTTAGTTTCAAAAAGCTTGTCATTTGTTTCCTCATCGATTAGTACCTTTGGATATTAATGATTCATGATCTCGAGAGTAAACGTCGTTTGAGGCAATGTCATCCGTGTTGCACTCCTAGCTGTGAAGGGGTGCGTATATTCGCAAGCGGAGCACACCTTTTTCTTGAACCTTTACCCTTCATTTTTTCCTTTCAGCTACAGATTATCTATTAAGCCCTACCTGTACATAACCGTTAATTTACTGGTAAGCCTTGATATCTCTGATGTTCATCCATCATAGATGGCAGTCAACTTGACATATAGAGATTTAGCCATTCGTTCCTTTTTAATTAGATCAGCGACACACCATGCTTTATTCGTTTGATTTTGCTGCTCAAGTGACCCGCTTATGTATGGACGAAATCCGACGAAGAGGTAAAGAGATAAAAAATGAAACACTTGCAAAAGAGTTGATCTGAAGAACAAAAAACAACTGTACAGGGATGCAAGAGCGCAAAATACTTCGAAAATCAGGTCAGTCTTTTTATTTGATTTTTATCATCTCCAGTAGGTTTAATAGTCTGACCCAGTTTAAATGTTACTCTTTTTTTCTATACAGCACCAAGCAGCGTCTTGTTTCTCAAAGTGTTTAGAGAGCAGAGCTGCACGCCTGAAGACTTGAGACATGTTAGCATCCATTCTGTTGCAACTTTAATGCAAGATACCCTTTGGTGCAGCCAGGAGCGCATCGTCCCAAAGACAGTCTGGAGGACTATAAATTACGAGAGTAAGAAATCGCAAAATTCGTGTGCCATTTAATGTGATTAATTGACCTTTAGCTTAGCATGTACATTATCGAGCCTTTCACGGTTCCTCTCACGCAAAAAGGAGGAGCTGCTGGTTGAAATTTTGGATTTTTTGGTGGAGCTAATGCAGCACAAAGAGAAAAACTTGATGAATGCGTATCACTTAGGCGAGGCGATGGGCAAGGTTACGCTCGGACCTGCAGACTGTGACCCGATCATTGCCGAAAAGGCAAACCATTTCCTGACACGGATGATAATTGAGCATTCCAAGCGGTTACATTTGCAGCACAAGCGGCACTCGACGGTCAGCAGACCGGACTCGGGATTCGTCCAGAGTCCAAAGCAGACATTAGAGTTTGGTAACCTTTGCGAAAGCGCCTACTACGAGCTGCGACCAATGTCCAAGACCGAGGCAGCACGGGCCAAGGCGAAATCATATGATCGTCTTATTCGCAAGATTCGAACGTCCAGCAGCGACTGGGTCGTCAACACTGTCGGTATTCGTGCCATGCTTGATGATGACTACGAACCAGAGGAGGTAGAGCCTCAGGAACCCTGGATCTCAATCTTTACCACTCAGCTCAACCAATATGACCCGATCGCATCACCTCTCATTTATCGCATCTTATCTGAGGCCAGCAAGCCAAAAACGCCGATTCCCGTTGATCCCTTTGCTAGCTCATATCTTTTCCGAAAGAACAACGTATTGGAGTCCCAGGTCAGTCACGCGTTCTCGGAATTCGCATCTCTGTGCACCGTAACGTATGACATATCCGACAAAACCGGCAAGGACGCAAGCGCATCCCACTTGAAGAAGATCAATCACTCGCTTTCACACATGAAGCTCAATCTCCGCAAGCGTCGTTCACATTCACAGGCTTTAGGAAGCCGATTCAGCAACGATGAGACTCTGCGTGAAGAAGATGAATATCTATCAGCTGGAGATCAACGTAAACCATTCAAGCAACACCAGCATCAGGTCAAGAGCATGATGCGTAAAGTAATTCGGATGAGCTCCCTTCCATCCAGCAACAAGCACACTGTGCCGCAATCTATATCGTAACTAATGTGTTTTCGAGCCAGATGTAGAAAGATTATTTATGTTCTACTCACTATCTGCTTCACTGTTTCTCTTTCTCACTCTCTTGCCTTCCTCTTCTTGCTCCCCCAAATAACCCCCGAAAGTTTTCCCATAATATCTTCCTACCTTATTTTAAAATCATAATAAAAATTATAGTTTTTGTTTTCACAAAAAAAATCACACTTTAACGCATTCTCGGCATCGAGCCAGCCGATGACCTTGTTCTTTTCCTTCCATATGATCGAATATGTCACAAAGGTGTAACCTAGACATGCAGCGTGCGAGAGTGAGAGTAAGAAACAGGTGATCTTTTAGAAAGGGATATCATGTCAATCGTTAATTCAAAAAAGTCGGTAAGATTGTAAAATAAAAAGAGCTACAATATACAAGAGCTATATACGCTATTTAACAAACACAGATGGCGCTTCGCGGAACATATGGGGCAACAAGGTAGTTTTCAAATAAAATTTGATGCTGAAAGCATAGGTAACTTGTGTGTGCACAGGAAGAGACTGAGAGGCAGAGAGGAAGAAAAAGAGGTAGAAGGAGGAAGAGAAGTAAGACACGGTAAAGAAGGGATAAAAAAGAAAAAAAAGAAGAAAAGATAATATACTTTACAAAGGATCAAAAATGACAAGGTAAACCGGAGAATGACAAGAAGCTTTCTGACTACATAAGAGAGGAGCGTAAGTTATGAGAGTGGTTTGGTATATGCACAAATCATATTTGTGAGGGTGCTGATATGTAAAGATTTGTTGTCAAAGAAGATTGTTTTTGCTGCGCTCATCCTCGCATGATCAGTGGATATCGGTCGTTCTCTACGACCTCCAATGGAGGAAGTTTGGTTCGTCGGAAGCCCCATTTTCGACCATCATCTTGATAAGCATCTGTTAAATATGTACATTAATCCATGCTATTTGTATTTTTTTTAAAAAAAAAGAAGTTCGACTTACCAGCAAAACCTTGGTAGGCGTAGAAATCCATTTGTCGTCGCTTCTTTTGTTCCAAGGCAGCCATCTCGGATGAGTAAGCCGCTAACTGTGCATTGATAGATTCTGACTCAAGCATTGGCTGTAGAATGCGGCGTCGTGCGTTAATAAACCAGTTGCTGATCTGGTTTACGGTCAGTCCAGTTTCATGTGCTAGCTGGATCTTTTCCTTCTCCGAGGGGTATGGATGCTTCTTATGATCCACGAGCCAGCTCTTGAGAAATTCGGTCACTTCTTTTGGCAGATTACCGCGACGTCTTTTTTTAGTTGGATCTGCAGCCGGTGGGAGCTGCTTTGGTGGTGGCGGAGGCGCAGCTTTTGCGACCGGTGGTGGGAGGCAAGTGTCTGTGATTTCTAGAGACTGCATTTTGGTGCTGGGCAGCGGTGAAATAGGTCGGATGACAGGTTGGCTGCCCACTACTGCGGCGTTGTCCAGCGTCGAGACACTGTCAGCGGAACTGCTGGAGGATGTGCTGGATGTTGAGCTGGTACTGGTGCTCGGGGATACGTCAATATCGTCCTTTCCTGTCGAAGAGGAATCATCAGGAGCATCGTAGTCATCTGTGTTGCACAATGCTGGGTTAGTGTTGGTTATACGAGGCAAGAAAGAGTAAGAGAGCACATTGTTCGAAAAGGTATACCTTTTGGAGACTGAGCAAGCCTTGTGCGTTCCCACATTTGTGCGTTGTAAGCCAACATCTCGAGAGTCTTCTCTCGGTGTTGATCTATCATGTATTTGTGTTGCCGCTCGTGTATTTGCATAGATTTCGAGAGCCTGTCAGATGGCTGGTCATGATATAGAACAAGAGGGCAGAAAACTCTGGACTGGTGAACAGGTTCAATTAAATAAACGTTATTATTTCTTTTAGTTCCAACAGCTCAAATTGATAAAGAGGAAATTATTGGCTTACAGCAGTGCGAGGTCCTGTCATGAAGTGCAAGGGAAAAAGTTGTAGAAAAGCAAGCAAAAGAAACAGGAAAGACGGACCAAAGCAGCAATTCTTTATATACTTTGTATTTTTTGGGGGTGGTTGTTGTGGGTTTGAACCTATCTATGCAACGTTCGGACGTTGTGGTCACAACCTTTCCAAACAAGACAAGACATTTTGCCTTTTCGTTGAACGGTTACAGATCATGGGTTCCGTCGGTGTAGCTCTAACTAGCAGGCTTGTGTGTGTCCCTCTCTCCCTTTTTGCAACGACGTGAATTTAGAAGAGCTTTGTGGTACAACCATTCCCAGACTTTTCCTTTCCATTTAGCGCAGATGCCGTCCATGATCAATATCGCACCCCTTCCCTGATTGTTCTTGTGACCGAAGCACTCTGCAGCCAAGTAGTGCCCTCGTCTGATAAGTAGATGGGCCAAATAAATTTATCCCGGCGTTAACTCCTGGCTTTCGGCTTAGCCAAGACATGACAGCAACTCCTTTAATGTAGAGTCTGCTTGGCTGTAGCCAGTTAGCATTAAGCATTTATTGATCACCTTGCAGCTACTTGACGGAATATTCCCTAATTCAGTGGACTGCATCCTCGGGTTATCATCCATGTACTTGGTCTTTTTACCGAGTATGCATTTTATTCGGGGTTATCTTTTATCAGTTACAATAAAGAGTACTGACTAGCAGTAATATATCGATTCTGGGCGTCAATGTAGCTCAAGACGGTACATACCACTCTGCAGTCGCCAATTTTATTCATACAAACAGAAGATGCACGGTTATTCTAACCTGTGCTTTGTGCACTGACCATCATCTGATGAGCGGCAAATCCAGTTCCCCCCAAAAAAAGGACCTTTTGAGAAGGTCATGCGAAACTCAGATGTTTTCCCGGAGAACAAGAGACAAAAAGGGCGAAGGGCAGTTAAAAACGATTGTATAACCAAGGACGCATGTCCCCGTGTCCCAGATTTCGGAAAGAATACTGAATTGGACCAAGCTAAAGGAATTTGTAAAAAAACGGGTGGCGTGCGGGTTGGTGGGGGAGGGGGGCGCGCGGATATAAAATGTAAAGTTTTCGAGTGACAAGAGCCAAAAATAATTGTAATCTTGCATGCAATAACACGTTCTGTCGGCATTTGCGAATAGTATAGATTCTATACGTATTGGTGGAAAAAAATAGGGGTTTATGTATGAGTCAGCTGGATAAAACGGACTTAGCGTTTGGTTACTTGGACTGGAAACCTGTGCCGCTGAAAGGGATGCTTAAGCCGATTGATCAGTCATTTTTTTCTTTTCTTTACACAAAGTATAAACGCGCTTATGCATTGTCCGCTTCTCTGCATATGCATGCGTACACAACATAGAAAAAAGAAACGTTTCTTACACTTGCGCTTTCCAAGACTGGCAACCGCGCGCACACGACATAGTACACACATATACATTTACTTCGAAAACGCGCTGTTGTTCATTTCCTTTTATCCCTTGCTTTATGTTTCTGTGAATTAACGTTTCTTTAACTCGGTATCCTCATGTGGCACGATGTCTGTCAAGGATGGGGGAGAGTCTTTCGGGATTACAAGTCCTGTGAAGTCGATCAACTGACGTGCCACGGACCAAGCAATTTGGGTCAGGTCGCGATGGTGTCACTGCAGATGTACCAACATCAATCGTATAATAAGCGGCGCAATGATACAAAATCCCCCTTGGTGATGTGCAGTTCGATGCGGGAATGGCGAACTTGTTCTGAAACAGGGGCCGACTTGAGCTCAGCGCATGACTTTGAGTGACCTTTCAACCCTTTTCGCGACAGGCCATCAATCAACTTTCGGTAGTACGGAGGTTTGGGGGTGATGAGGGCCCAGAATCCCTTTACAGCCTCACGGGAACCACAACAGATGACGAAAGCATTTCACAGTTGCTGTATCCTTGACTTGTCAACATGCGGCTTGTACATGTAATCTTCCTTTTCTATTAGAAGGTGACAACATTAAAGAAAGGTTGTCAGCGTACGATATACGTGTCTATATTCAGATTAACCGCTTTTTTGCTTTCACACTGTGTCTTTTTATTTGTTAGGGCTCGCAGAGAGCAGTTGTTGAGTCTCCACCTTTCAGCGTGACTCTGTCTCAACAATGCTCACTATTACTACTATCGACCTAACTTGCATAGTTGGTATTCATGTGCGCCTTGCAACCGAGCGAATTTTACTTGCTTGCTCATTTGGCCACCTTTACCCGCATCGGCCACGCCCCTATCTCACATGCTTCGTTGTTTCCAACATACCGGGAATCGGTGAACATGTGCTGTTTATCAACGAACCTTGATTAGCGTTCTCTGCGAGCACCTCCTGCAAAATGCATTGGATGAAAACCTCCTAGACTAGTGCCTTTCAAACCGCTGCATGTCGTAACTTAACTCGTGTTATACAAGTTACAGCATGGAAACTTTCGTTTCCTTTTCAGTTCTCTCCATACATTAAAAGCATTGATTTCATCCGCTCCCCATAAAAATACACAACTCTCATCAAATGAACTACGCATAAGTTGCTTCACAGAAATGTCGCTCTTAAGCAACAAGACTAGAAAACATCGGCCACATAGTTAATTTGAACATCATGGATGATTGGCCTCGCGAGTTTTTGCTGCGGCGAAATTTGACACCTTCACTCCTTTACCTTCCCATCCTGTCACTTTCGCGAATGGATGACGCTGAGCAGAGAAAGCAAAAGTACGACCGCATGCTATCGTACCTTCAAAACCGTAAACAAGCGATAGAGAAGGAACAACAGGAGAAGGAGCAGCAGGAGGAACCTTCCAAAAACGATTCCTCAAAAACGTACATCGACTGGTGACGCTGTACCCCATGGAACAGATTCAAGTCAGGAGAACAAAGTCGACACTAAACCGGCTACACCACAAAAGATAAAGACACCTGCTAAACGCTCAAACACCATGAGAGCAGCTTCTGCTTATACTGTATTGCCAGACTACCATTTTGCAACAGATACCAAAGTCCCAACGCTTCAAATGGCGTTGCGACCAGAGATCAAAGTACGCCCGTACCAAGCTGAAGCTCTGAATGCCGTTGTTACGCAACACAACGTGAGCGACGAAGAAAAGAAAGCACGATCAGGAATTATTGTCCTTCCATGTGGTGCCGGCAAGACCTTGACTTCTATTCTAGTAGCTTGCGCGATTCAGAAACCAGTTCTTGTAGTGTGCAGCACCATTATCAGCGCTGAACAGTTCTACAAGGAGTTTTTAAACTTTACGACACTCATGGCGTCGAAAACTGGAATGTTTGCCGGTAGCAAAAAATGGCCTTTTAATGGTTCCACAGGTGTGCTCTTTACGACGTACACCATGCTTGTTGATCAAAAGAACCGCACGGCTGATTCCAAGAAAATGTCACAATTTATTGACAGGACCGAGTGGGGTCTCATTATTCTCGACGAGGTGCACTGCGTGCCAGCTCAAAATTACAGCAAAGCAATCAGTAAGATCAAGGCACGTGTGCGACTTGGACTTACGGCAACCATGTTGCGAGAAGACGAGAAGATCCAGGATCTGGACACGTTGGTCGGCCCAACGCTCTATCATGCAAAGTGGAAAGAGCTTGCTGATCGAGGATACATTGCCAAAGTTGTATGCACTCAAGTCGAAGTGGATATGGCGCCGACTTTCAGGGAGGCGTATAATTCTTTCGATGCCGGCGGCAGCCCGAGTCTGTTGGGTCATACGCACCACGTCAAGAGCTTGCTTTCTATTTTGAATCCAAAGAAAGTGCAGATGTGTGAACGGCTTGTACAATATCACGAAGCAAGAGGCGACAAAGTGCTTGTATTCTGCGATCACATTGATGCGCTCAAAGTCTACGCCGAGAAGCTCAACCGACCGTTTATTTACGGTGGCACCGCACCAGAGGATGCTCGCATGCTCTTGCAACGCTTCCAGATTGATGTTCCCAAGAACGACGAAGGGATATCCTGGTCTGAACTGGCTGCCCGCAGAGCCCAGAGGGCCAAGTCGGTTTCAACCTTGTTGCTCTCACGTATTGGCGATACCAGTTTGGATTTACCCGCGGCAACGGTCCTAATTCAAGTTTCATCGCACTTTGGTTCGCGACGCCAGGAAGCACAGAGATTGGGTCGTATTCTCCGTGCAAAGAACAGAGCTGAAAAGGGTTTCTATTCAAGATTTTATACCTTGTGCACGGTAGACACGCACGAAACATCCTTTTCCGAAAAGCGACGCCAGTTCTTGGAGGAAGATTGTGGTTACGGATATCAAATCTGGCGCGTAGGAGACGAGGACGAAGAGAGTGGCGGGTGGAAAGTGACTGCAGATGTGGATGACTTGAGCCCACAGGACGACGACGTGAAAACGGAACCAATTACGTGCAGCATTAGAGGAGCAGGAGAAAGGGCTTATTCTACTGTGGAGGAGCAAAAGAAGCTTGCCGATTTTATTTGCAATCTCAAGAGCTTCCAAGTCGAAAAAGATGAAGCAGACGTTGTACCTTCAGAAGACAAGGGAAGCGCAACAAAACATAGCAGGAAAAAGTAATTTAGTAGCTTTTATAATAATCATATCGTTATAACTTATTAGCCTGTCCAAGAATTCAAAACTGCAACAAAGGGTACAACAGCTTCAAAGGTATCCAATACTGTGTCGAGAAATCCTTCTGAAACTACCTCGAGATCCGTAAATGTCTTTGAGATGACCATACTCTTGTATCGCAGCAACTCAATTTCGGGGTGATCTTTGGGTACATTTCTCGGGGCAGTCTTGAGTTTGTCTGTATCCTCCAAGACTTCTAATCCGTGCTTTCCAAACACTTCATCCATCGCTGGAATTGATAAGGCTTCATGCATCAGGCTGGCATTATCCATGATGCCCTGTCGGATACGCGCAAGCCGCGGTGATGCTGGTTGCCAAATACCGGCTGCTACAAAGGTTTCGTTGCCTGGTGCGATCGAAATATGGTATCCGGCAAATGGTGATTTTTTGCCACCACGCGAAAACGATGCTGAAAGGTGTGTCTTGTATGGTCGAAGGTCATTTGTAAAGCGCAAATCTCGACTATCAACAATGATACCATTGGTTACAAACATGAATAGAGAAAGAAGAGATAATAATAAAGTACTTTTGCCTATAGATCGCATGTTTAGGTTCCTCCACCATGATAGTCGGATCCAATTCATGCAGCTGCGTTGAAATCATGCCAACAAAATCCATAAACTCCTTTCTCAACGATTGCCATCGTTCCTAGATCATACTGGTATCAATACTTGTCCAATGCTCCCGAGGCAAAAAGGGCGCGCTCTGCTGGATGTCTTCTTGCCTGATTAATTCGCATAAAATCTCGATTATTATTTTCCTTGAGCTCACTCAAAAACTGCAGTATATCTGGTGAAATGGCGTCTGAAAATGGAGACCCTTTTGGTCGAGGGATCTCAATCACAGAAGGTTTCATATCGGATGCTGACATGGTTTCAACATTGCTGCTAGCATCTTCTTCCTCTTCTGCTTCTTGTTCTTGTTCTTCTGTCTCGTTCTTTTTGTCGCCTGCTTTGCTACTGGAACGTTTTCTTCGCGCTTTCGTCTCGGCAACCTCCACAAATGGATCCGTTTGGTTGCTGTTTGGCTTGACGTGTCGCCGCTTCTTTTTCGTAATTTTCACAGGCTCTTCGAAATCGCTGTCTCCTTGATCAGTGAAAGACTCATCGCCATTGTCATGATCCACGTCCAAATCTTGTCGAGTCTTTGTTCTCGGACGTTTCTGCTGCCGAGGTTTCTTTGCCTTTTCCATCTTTTTTGTTGCTTGCATGGCAGGTTTTTTTCTTCTTGTTGCTGTTGCTGCCATTGCCATAAGTCTCAAAGAAAAAATATGTCAAAGAAAAGTCGGAGAGTGCTGTTGCTGCGCGCATTATACATTCAAAACTCATTTTCTTCTCTTGATTTTATTGAGCAGCTTTTCACAATTTAAACCTGTTGCAAACTTTGCCTTGTCATTAGGTAATCCTAAAGCCTTCAACCTATAAAAAACAGTAAGAAAGCAGTTCGACTCGTACCTAGCGGTATCAGTGTTGCTCCTTACAAATACATGACATCAAACGGCGCTCTAATGTCAGAAACATCATGTGCTTCGCTGGACACAATAATGTTGTCGCCATTAGTAGTGTTGATAATTTCCTTGGCAATCTGCAAAAAATATGTGCGCAAAGTGTTATCTATTCGATGAGAAAATTATTAGTATGGCATAAATCTCTCTCTCTATCTCTTTCTCACCTCGAATACCCGGGCTGTAACATATTTCAAATACTGTGCTGCGTTTCACGGCCTGTTCCACATCCGCCTGGTTGACACGAAATGACAATCTTTTTGTACAATCCAACGCAATAATATCAATTTGCGATGATCGGCATGCTTCTCTGAATGTTTGTTCGTCGGTTGTTCGTAGAGCAATCAATTGATAATGCGATCGCAGCTCGTCAAAGTTTATCTATTTTTATGATAGTCATGAGCATTTTCGCACGTATATCTTTTAGGAAGGATTAAAAAACGAGCTTACATTATCCATGCCATGGTCTGTTTCGATGGTTATTCGCGTCAGTTGAGCAACAGGGTGCTTGACGACGACCGGCGCAGGCAATGGCTTGATCTCTTGGATCTAGCATCGATCCTGTGAGAAACATGAAAACAGCGACTTGCACATGTTCTAAGAACATCTACCTTGTTGATTTCGTCTGCTGCTACTATGCGATTTAGAGCGATAACGCTTTCTGTCACTAGATTTCAACATCAGAAGACAAAGTCTTTTAATGAGGATCGTCTCGGTCAATCGCGGAAGACCTTATTACGTTGACTGAAGCGTGCTAATATCAAAGAGAGTCGGTCTGTCGTTCTGTCTAGGCCATTGGTATCGTATGGTATATTCAGATCAAAGTACATTGCGCGGGTGTCTGTGTATGTGAAGAACCAAGACGCAAAAATTGGAGTCAGCTGACATAGAGAA
>KK100031.1:6032-27523 GCA_000611695.1 Rhizomucor miehei CAU432
CACACACACACACACACACACACACACACACACACACATAGTCAAGTTAATAAACGTGCCCCGATCTTCTCGGTATCGGCCGAAGTTATAACGAAATGCAAGCAGAATAGATAGGAATACGTTAGAATAACGATAAATGTAATTTGTGGAAACAAAAATAATGACTTGCTATCCTATCCTACGCACACCATCAAATCGGTTGAGTGAAGGATAACAGTAGCGGCCAGAAAGGTCATGGGACAGACATCACAAAATTTGGCCTAAGGCCCAAAATTTGCAGAACTTTTCTTGTCCCCCCAAAGAAAAGCTTGTAGTCCCCCCAATATTAAAATTAGTAAGTGCTCGGTGGTCATTGCGGCCTTGTAAATCGCTGAACTTTCGCGGGAAGGCACGGGACGAGATTACCAGATAAAGCACTTGTTACAACTTTAATGACACTCATGATAATGTAAAAAAAATGAGCGAAGGAGAAAGAGAATGGAAATGGGTGGTATCCTTATATATGTACATAACGAAAGACGATAAACAGTAAAAATGAATGCAAATGAAGAAGAAAAGAAAATGAGATAATGAATGAATGTGGATGATGAAAAAAAAGAATGAATGAGTGGAAATGGTATAAAAAACCATTAGGCCGTTTCCGTAGCAGGTGCTGCTGCCGGGTAAATGGGTACAGCGGGTAGCTGTGCCAGAGTTTCAAAGTATGAAGGGGGAGTTTCGTTGACATTGTAAGCTGGAGGCGTCGGCATGTCACCCTCCCACACGTGTTCGCGAGAAGTTACCAGGATTGGTATTTCGAGTGAGCACAGGGTCAAATGAGTGGATACCTGTGGTTGTTTCTTTGGCAAAGGTGATGCTGCTCCGCTGATCGATGATCGACGGGATGAAGCTCGAGATGAGGCGGCGCTTTCGGCTCGAGAAGCAGCTTTGCTGCCGCCTTCATCATTCTGGTGATGGTTTCGACGGATAGAAAAGAAGATGAAATGGAAGATGATGATGAGGTACGCACAAGAGGAGGTGGGCTGCTAGGTCGAGAAGCGGGAGGTGTTGGCAACTGTGCGAGCGCATCGTGAAGTTTTTGGATATCCAGGGCATCTTCATGTTTTGTTTCTACCATAATGTTGAGAACGAGCGCGTGCGAGACATGCACCAGACGCGATTCAGTATCAGCATTAACACGTGGACAGAGTCGAAAGATGGCATTGTAGTTGTGCTCCAAGTGCGGATTATACTCGGGATCTTGTGACGGGTAAAACGTGCTCCAACCAAGTGGGAATAGTTCCTCGGTTTTACTAAGTATAAAACGTGAGCATATACATATCACAAATAGATAAGAGAGTGAGTAAACTTACCTACATGCTTGACAAGTAAGGGATCTCTCTCCGGTAGTTCGGTACTGAACGGTTTCACGGAGCGCGCATGTTACAGAACGCACAGATTGGACTTCAGGTCGACCGAGCAGCACGCTGAGATCCAGTCGGACAAGACCGCCTTCGCGATAAGCCATCGTTGGCGCAGTAGCGCTATATTTGATCTGCTCTACCGTATTTTCGCCGTGCACGGTATCGGTGATATCGGCAAACGATGTAACGTCGCTCATGAGTGATCTGCGCAAGATAATATCTCGGGTGGCGTGCACGTCGCTCGAAAACAGGGATGGCCGATACAAGTTTGCAAACAATCTGTACCGAATGCTTCCGTATTTGCCTTTAAAGCTGGCAGGCAGCGTTGCCGGCAATTCGAACTCGAAATCATAGACATGCTCGCCAGCAGGCAATGTGTAGATACGGCCATCGTCGTCTTCCTCGATAAAATCGATCGTCTTGGAATATATCATCCGGACTTCGTTGAATTCAGGCGAAGACATTGTGATAGGGCCGTGGCCACGAAGGCATACTTTGCTTCTGCCCTCAAAGCGGATCATGAGTCGTCTCAATTTGACAGGTCGTTGGGCATGTACATGGCATGTGCCTTTCAGGACGCATCCCTCAGATTCGTCGTTGGCGAACCCACGCATGATACCCGTGAAATATGGGTCGACTCGTAATTCAATGTATACGTCTTCTTTGCTGTGAGGACTCTTTGGCATGCGGTGTACGTTGTAGAAATGAAAGAGAATGAAAAAAATTGCAGATCGCTGCTTATGAAATCAAGTTTTCTTTATATATCTGTGCTGCCGAGAACAAAAAAAAAAGCTACAAACACCGCTCTCGGATAGTGGTCCGCTCGGATCATATCGGTATTATGGTGAATATAATCCAATGTAGGGTAAAATTTTTTTCGAGAAACCCTTCACCTGAGCCTTTCTTCGCATACCCTTTTTACTTGCTCGATAACATCCGCCTTGAGTCCCTTTGCTGTAACGCCATGCTCCTGCAGCCATGTTTTCATTTGACCAACGGTACACTGTAATCGATAGATAAGGATCAGCACTGTAGTAATTGCATGCAACAAAAACAACAACAAACCTTGTTTAACGTGTTATCGCGATAGCATTCCTCGACTGACTTTTCTTGCTGCTTTAAGCGTTTGGAGGAACTACCAGCGGTGTCGGAAGGTTCCTTAGAGCATTGATAACAACGTGTCATTTATCTGCTGATCTTGAACCACCCGAAAAAGGGTCCTGCCATTCCTTACATACCTTTCTTTTGTATCCAGAAGTTTGTGGCCCCCCCTCTTCCTCGGATGATGGTAAAAGTTCCTTTAATGCTTGTATAGTATGGCCTAGCCGCTACCTTGTTTGTCAGTACCCGAACCGAATCTTAGTCTCCTTTTTTTTCCATCAGGTTAGGCCGCACTTACGTCTTTAATTTGTTTATTTCTGGGCATCGTCTTATCTTCGACCTTTGGTGGCTCATCCGCCTGGTCCAGGGCTAGCGACTGTAAGATCGCATAGTGCAGTTGCAGGGCTGCAGGAAATACGATAATATTTTTGTTTAGTTCATCCACGTTGTACATTCATGTATTTACCATGCAACTCACATGGATTCTCGTACGCCGTTGGGTTATATCCGCTCTTAATGGTGATCGACCTTATCATATTTTCCATCATGTTCACTTGCTCAGATGTTGCTGCATGGCACGTGTTAGCTTGCTTGGATAAGGAAAAACCTTCCCTCATTATACTTATGTTTTTACCTTTTGGTGTAGATGTTATTGGTATCTTGCGATAGTCATCAGCGTATGGAATAGGAATCAGATGGAATCCCGGCGGCCGTTCTTGGGCACCGTTGTGATCGACAACTTCTGGCTGCAAACACCGCGCGCGCTAAGTTATATCACTAGCTATCTTTATGCGTAAGCCGAAAACCTTACCTGCGGATAGATGGCGACTATTTGCGGAAGTGCATTCGTTCGCCGTAAGAAAGCGCCGTAGCCGATTCGGTCTTTCTGTATCATCGCTGTCAGCAAGGCAGAAAATGTACGAGTGCTGCCCTCGAATTTCTAGATTATCCTTCAGCTATGGCGTAATTAATAGCAGTGATTACGAAACTCACGGATTCGTCTGGGTAAATAAAGTACGCATGATCCAGATTATAGTGAGGCTTCAGACTTGAGCGATCTCTGACCCCCAAAAGTGTCAGACCTTCAAACGAGATATGCTTAGTAACAGCGCTAAAAATTTTCTACTAATTATAACTATATTTACCTGGTTCGCCAAATGACTGCAATTTCTTGACTTCCTCAGCAGTAAACACAACCTGTTCTCCTCCAAACGTCCATGCCCTATGGATATCTGTTGGTAGCAACAGTTCTCCTGATTCCTATCATCACATATTCAACGTTGGCATATAAAAATATGAAAAATTCAAAAAGTTGGTGACTTACAGCGTCCTTGGTGGAGACCTCCACTTTGACTTCTTCAACCTGCTGCCCGGCAGTGGTGACATATTTGTATTGACCCTTCTTTTGTTCAGTGATAAGATTGTATCTTTAGAAACGGGTATGTATCAGCAAAACAGCGGCTGGCAAAAATAAACGATTACTTCGCAAACATTTACCCTCGAACTCCTATTTCAATACCATCCGCGATTCGCATCGTTATCCTGAAAGCTGATCTTTTCTTTTGTTCTTTCCGCCGCACTTGTACAAGTAGCTCGTCCAAGTCATTGGATGCTCCTTTCCGAGGTTTAGCATCCAAATAATGGTCATCATCGAATCTATCTTCTAAGTTGTCTTCCAAAGCAAGGATATCCTATATATTATTTTAGTAACCGGTTGTATACATATGTCTTTTAACATAACAATCAAAATGGTACCTTGTAGAAATATTCATTGTCGAACATGTGATCTTGTTTATTAAGTCCAAACAGCTCAATCCGAATACCGGTTTCCCAAAGGTCCTGCACAGCAGAAAGCCATTGTTGTCAGAACCAGGTGTAAATACAAATGCTCATCGTATATATATACATACTTTGGCACGTTGCATAGCAGTATTGCGCAGTCCTGAATTTTTGGCATGCGGATTATCCTCGTTGGTGATAAGGAAAATGCGCCGTGTTCCCTTTGAAGTCGTTGCAAATAGATCAGTGCATGTCCAAAATACATTGCCAAAGGGGAATTCTTCGCTCGTAGTTCCATATTCTGATTGTGGATCCAGCGCACCGCCTTTTGAAAATGAAAGGTTAAGTGATCTTGTGAATGCATCCGAGAAAAAAGGGGGAATTGATAATCTACCCGAGCCGAGGCTTTGTACTTGCTTGATCTTTTGTGTGTCAGGTACGTCCATATCTTGTAGAACGTAGATATAGTCATGATTGGCCGCATTCTTCTTTTTGGTCTGTGTAGCAATGCGATGTCGTTAAGCTCGCTGCTGCGCATGACGTCGCTTCATATATCTCTCACTGACTGTGCCGTAAAGTAAAACGCCAACTTGATCGCTGGCGCTACTAAACACCTTGTTCAAGAGCACCGAAGCCACACAATCGAACGCTACCCTCACGGGGATCTTGCCTTCTTCGTCAGGCTGGTACATTGAAGGCCCACAATCGATCACAAACAGAATGGTGTCCTTGCTAGTGTACGATGTCTGTGCGCGCGTCCAAGTTTCAGTATAAGTGTGCTGAACTCGCTTCAAGTTGCTCTACCTCAATCTCATCGGTCAAGGTAATGTCTTCGTCTTCGTCGTAATTGTCGGCGCCGTAACTCTTTGACATTTTGAACGAAAAAAGAAAGCGCGCTGTACGAAATTTTTGCATGAAATTTGCTGTTTGGAGCTCATTCCTTCGTTTCACTGCGCAGCGACAAGAGCATGAGATAGCAAGATGTTGCCAAAATGTTAAAGCTTTTCAATTGAATTAAATATTGTGATATATATCAAAGTAATGATAAAAGATTCATTCAAAACTAGAGAGATGCATTCACTTGTTCATAATTGATGGATCGTATTCTTCCCAATTGAGCGTATGCGTGTGAGTCATGTTGGTGAGACAATAGCACGATGGAGCGAGAGGTGTAGAGAAGAAAGAAAGAAAGCGTCGTCGTCGTTGTTGTTGTCAGTTAAGCGCCAATGGCATGTCACAAGAGAACAACGAGTGGTCGAGGGTATACATGGCTGCACAGGAAAAAATGAGAGCGAGAAGGGATTGGGTATCATAACGAAACGATTCACAGTCGTATACGACGTCAGTCTGGATCGAACCAAGGATGATCACCCGGTTTGGGTGGGTTCTGCAATTGCCAAAGCAAAAGCATGACGATGGCCGACACAGACGCAGCTATAAAGATAGCTGCAACAACTTCCTGCAAGAGTTGACACGGTCGCGTGCGTTGCAAAGTCTGTTGCTGTGGAATCGGCACTGCAATGGAGTCGTACGAAGGTGGATCTTTCAAGTGAGCGAGTGCACGAGAAGCGTCCGCCATGATAACAGTCAGAAAAGTGTAAAAAAAAGTTTGGCCTGGGGGAATTGAATATGGGGGGAGGGGAAGACAGACTACGCAGAAAAAAATGGCTGACTGGGCTGGCTCGTCTTCATTCAAATATTGACAAACTATCGTTGCCTTCTTTTTTCTTTTCTCTGCTTCTTTTCTTCTCTTCTTTCAACTCAATGAAGCTGTTTCTACTAGTCGCGCCAGGACTGGTATCAGCCGCTGCCGCTGCTTCTGCTTCTGTTTCTGCTTCTTCCGCCCTAGCGTTTGCTTCCGTCTCTGCTGCCAAGAACGAGGCAACGCCATCATGCGCTGCAGAAAAGCTCAAGCCTTATCAAGTGGCCCCTGCAGACTACACGCTCACACTCCAAGAGCTTATCGATGAAGCAAGCCGTAGTGGGTTCGTATATCTGATATGCAGTCTTTTTGCGTTGTAGTCTTCTAATCCTTTTGCACATGTAACTATAGGGAGCCTGTAGTGAAATTGTCAGCTGGTAACGCAGAAATGTATTACTTTGGTCAGATTGTTGTAACCTGACAAATCTGCATAAATAACTAGGTCAATTCAAGCTATCTCCAGATCAACCCATTTTCCTCAGACCTGGCGTATCATTGCACGGAAGCAGACTTGACGATGCACCTACCATTCTTGTGGGTGGCAAAGGAAACAACACTGCTACAATTTCAGGTGGAAGCAATATCCTTGAGACAGCTTTCAAAGAGTATCAAAAAATAACAGTGTATCTTTTACAGTACCTGCTGAGAACATTGGATGGTCTATCAGCGATATCGTCTTTGATAATGTCAATATCAGGATAGACCCTCATGCTAACGGAGATGAAACGAGTATTCTTGGAAACCTCTTTATCAACGGTGGCCGTGGAGCCGTCATGTCAAACTATGGCGAGAATCTCTTTATTGGCAAGTATTGCATATGAAAACTGTCAAGACACTGGATAGCTAAGGATTGAGTCCATTTTCTTTAGATGGTAATATCTTCTTGAGAGATTTTGAGCATGCAAGCAAGGAACAACGTCCTTCTTACAACACTACAAGTAAGCAGTCGATAGAAAAGCAATTAGACGCACGCAGGGAACGGATACTCAAAGGTTTATTTGCAGATGCTGGCGTTCTTTTCCAGACACAAAAGAGCAGTGTTATCTCCAACAACATCTTTGGGTAAGTAATTGAAGGAATGAGGCAAATTGGCAAGATCCAGTCGTTATTGATAACAACTTCTACACAGTATGGATCTTCGTAAAGTCGACGACTTGATGCCACATGTTGCTCCGCAGTTGCAGAGAGTGCTCCGGAAAGTAAAATTCCTTCAAAACTGCTTGGGCAAACAACTCGATGACCAGCAAGGTTTCCTGGCTTCAGGCGTCCAGCTGTACTCCACAAATGATATTACTATCAAGGAAAACATCATGGTAACCATCCAAATTGACGGCTATATCATCTTTCTTTCTTTCTTTCTAAAACTAACTTTTTTTTCCTGCAACGACTTGTAGAATGGCACACTGCCTGACAACGTCCGTTTCTCACAAGACCATGCAGTGAGCATCGTTGGTGGCAACCAGACCTTCATCTATCAAAACTTCTTTGCTGGCTGGGAGCTTGCTGACTTTGGCGGTGCTACCCGATTCACTTCTGCCGTGAGTTCGGCTTTTCAAATTTAGAGAAATGGCAATAGAAATGTTAACTTGTTGTAGGTCGACGGCTACGTCATTTCAAACTATCTCGCCCACGATGCTGTTATGTTGTACGCCGCCACCCACGCTGACTTCATGCAGGTCAGCAACATGGTCATTTACAACAATTTCTTCTACCGTTTCCTGGGCCCCAACATGGCACCTCCTGAACCAGAGTTGGATGGATGGCTTTACGAGGGCATTACATTTTTTGATTTCTACACTGCCAGACTCAACTATACTATCATGCCACCCATCTGGAATAGCAGCGTGCCTATCTCTCCTTGGGGATGGCATATTGTGATTTCCTCCAACAAGTTTGGCGCGAACGAAGATACCGATCCTAACATCATCAGTCTGGGTAACTTGGATCCACGCGAAGCCTTGATCGATAAACGAAACTGCTATGTTACTGAGCCATTGATCGATGACTCTGACGAAGACCACGTAGTACGTCTGTTATGGAGACAAACTTATGAGCCAGGCGTCCATACCAAGCACGGTGGCAAAATACCCAAAAAGTATGACTTCTACACTGGCCGGGAGCTCATCGACAATGTACCAGCCCACCTCCGAAACCTCCCTATTCCTCCGTACTGGAAGGCATTCACCCTTCGCAACGACACCGTTCCCATGATGGATCCACTTACACCTTGCAAGGGACGGATTGAATCATAAGCTAGAAACGGTATAAAATTATGGTAGATAGATATAAATTATAAGAAAGCTATACTCTATTTTCTTTCAGCAAACAAAATTTCATCTGATTTTACAAGTTTTTGGACTTGAGACACTTGCAGCGTCGATCCTGATGCAGGCACAGCTTCCAGAGTGACATTGCTTGCTAAAGAGTCCTTACAGTAATATCTTAAATTAATCGGCACGGGTGAAGCTTGCCCCTCTGTTGTAAATTTGGCTAGCAACCGCGCAGGTTGCTGTTGCTGTGACTGCTGCTGCTGCTGCAGCGCTTCCGTTGTCCATGTAAGTACTTTTTTGCTAGGATCCCAGGAGCCTTGCGGCGTGCTCTGTACGTTAGTGACAGGCACCTTGTCGAATTTCACGCACACTGCAAGCTGTGTCTTTGATGATAATGGTATCTGCTCGTTGACTTTGTACTTCACAATCAAAAAGCTCGCGCCTTCCACACATTTCCACGAAGGTGCCAAATATAAAGGAAGCACGTCGGCAGAGCTATCCTGCTGGTAGGTGAAAGCAACAACTGCAGACCGTCGCTGTTCTCCTTCGAACGCGTTCGATTTCAAAGCGAAAACATCCGGATGCCCTTCCCAGGTTTCCACGTATCCATTGTTTGGAGATATCGTACCGTTGACATTGCAGACACGTAGTAATAATGGTTCCGCCGTGTTTGTAGGTCCATTGTAGAGGATTTTGATACTGCCTGAGACGTGCGTCGTTCCACCATGTTCAGGGGTTCGTGATATCGATTCAGCAATGAGACCGTATATCTGCGGTTGAGATGCTTCAGGTATCGCCTGCAGATAGGATAATGCGGGACTCTGGGAAGCTGACGAAGAGGTGGTGTGGAGACTTGTGGGTGTAGCCAAGTCGGTAGGAGCAGCATAGTGGAATGGATTTGTAGGTGTTGTAGAACGAGACGAGAGGGATGAATTGGCGTGGACAGGAGCTTCGTCCTTGTTACTTAGGGTGGGTGATCCGCGGTAACCTAGGACGCCAGGCTCTAGTTGCACGCTTCGAATGTTCCTTAATTGAACCAAAGATGTTAGCAGCAGGCCCTACTAAGTTGCTTTAAAGATAATAGACAAAACTTACTCTCTCCTTCCGCGTGGACGTCTTGCGACGGATGGCGTTCGCTTTTTTTTTAAAAAAAGTTACTATCAATAATTATGGAAAATAGATGATATCCTATTCAAGTTTACCTCTCTCAAAAGAGATGAGACCCTTGACAGAGTTGCATCTGCTTCACGGTCATCGTCTGTTTTGACGGCTGCATCGTGGATATCAAATTTCACTCGTTGTGAACTTTGCATACTAAATCGCTCGGGGGCATAAGTATCACAGCTAGTGGGTATCTCTCAAGGCACTCACTTTTCGGCATATGCATCAGATTCAGCAAGAGCAGTAGTAAAGAGTGATCGATCAGGTGGAGGTATAGAGTATCCCTCGGAATCAACAACAGGGGCCTTCAATAAATAGTTCCTCATGTTAGTACTATCCACCAAAGTTTTTCGTCAAGCTTTAAATTACTGTACATTAGATGATGCCTGTTGTGTAGCAAAGGTAGGTGCAGGTAAATTGGGTTGGTGTGGCGGCAATTGTGTTAACGGTGGTGATGATTGCTGTTGTGGTTGATTACTCTGCTCGATCGTTGACGCGCCGGCGGTCGAGGATATAGGTGATGGTACCATTTGCTCGCTTGGTACTTCTTCAATTGTTTCGAAATTGCTGTTAGCATAAACGGAAACTATTGAGCATTGTGTATCTCTGCAATTGGCTTCTGTTAATATTTACTCAGGTAGTTTTGTCGCAGAAGCATTCTTATTCTTGCGACGTATTGAAAGGGCTGACATGACTGTAAGGAAGACAGCTGTTAAAGAATATAAATATATCAACATCGATTAACTGTTTTTACCTTTGCTAGATCGTTTTTCTGGACGGCCTGTTGCTTGTACATAGCTGTGTTCGCTAGGTGCTTGTATGCTTTCTTGTAGACTATCAATACTCGGTCGCCTAGACTCCTCTGCACTTCGAGATATTTTTGCTAATTTACTGCCACGAGATTCACAAAATTCTCTCATCTCGTTTTGCACGTCAAACGCAGTCGCTGCAGACATGGTGACATTTGCAATCTAAAAGCAAACGGGCCACTTTCAGGGTCATATCTTTAACATATTGGTTGCATTCAGCGCGTACCTCCATCCTTTTTAACATTTGATCCGTCTGTATCTGTTCAAACTTTTCGACAAGAGATTTCAGTCTTTGAAGACGTGCCTCCTCTGCATTTTGATGCATCTAATTGATAACTTAACGCAATTGTTCGTCCCAGCTTATATACAACGATGCTGTTATACCTCGAGAAATGAAGGTCCCTCTCTGCGCCAAGTTGCTGCCGCGTCGTCCATAGCTCTTTTTGCACTTCTGTCCTTTTTGGAACGTTTAAACAGAGTACCCTTCTCACCCGTCTTCTTGGTCTGCGAATCGCTATTATTCAGTATCAATTCCGACACTTTTATCCAACATTGCCCGCACACCTTTTTCTCATATTCATCGAACTCTTTTGCAAGCTTTTGCATCGTCGGCTCAATCTACAAGAAGCAATACCATTCATTATTTGAGTAATTATACAATTTCTATTCCACAATATTACCTTTCCAATCTTATTGTACTCGGAAGATGCAGGGCTCTTCAAAGGTTTCTCAATTTCTTCCGCAATCTTGAAACTAAGCACTGCATGTGCTGTGGATATCTCGGTGAACTCGTTCATTAAGAGATCCCACACTGGGGCAAAGTTTCTACGGTATATAATGGTGGTCAGATCTTTTGTTTCAGAGTTCTCTTTTTAATACCGACCCAAGAAAAGATTTATCCATGACGTACAGACGCTTTGACGCTTTGACAAGACTTTTAGCATATTGGTCTTCAATGGCTGCTCTGGATGATGGCAAATTTTTAAAATATCCATATTAGATTGGAGAAATCCAAAATGTAGGTATTTCTTTTGTATCTACAACCTTTCCTTGAAATATTGAGCGAGTTCTTCGTCAAGCGCTCTTCCCGCTCGGGAACGCTCATGGAGAATGTCAATACCATCTTTTGGCCGTGCCGTCTACAATGCCGAACGCATTTGGAATCAGTTGTCACCGTGCATAAACAGGTTTGCAACCATTGTTACCAAGAAGGTTTCTGCAAATGAAGCCATGGTGGGGTGAAAAGAAGAAAGAGCACAAAACCCGACCACTTGTCGTCACGCAAAAAAAGGATGAAACCAAACAGTTGTAATATTACTCGACTTGCTATGCAAGCCGAGTCTATAAAATTTGGAGAGTTGGAATCTTTTAACTGCGTATGAAGTCAAGATGGCCCCAACTTGTCTTTCCTTCTTGCTCGCAGTTGGAAGCAAGTGTTTGTCAATTCACAATGGCCTCTTCATGCATTGAGTATATCATTTAACACCTTGAATACTGTATTTTTCCGACAGCTCTTGTCGTACAAAAGCCAAGCAAATAATAATCATCATCATTATCCCAGAAAGATCTGACGAATGCAGGGAGCAAGCCCTTACAGCGCTGTAGCTGCTAATACATATTGCAAGCATATTGTATAGGAAGCGATTATCCTTTTCTATGTAAAAAAATTTTGGTCAAAGAATCTATATGCTAGCATTTTCTCACCCACAAACGCTCTTGAACGGAAGTCCTTGCCGTCGTACTACGTTCGTACGAGCAGTATGATTCTGTCTCTTCCTTCGAATGTCATATACTCACACTCGACAGCTGTGAGTGTTTTCAAGCGATCGATTGATGTATCACTGAATTCTAAGGTGCCATGATCGTTTTAATATGGTTGCTTATAGACAACAACTCAAAGGGACTCTGGAAGCATTGAATATCCCGAATCTCCCATGTTATCTGATGTAATTCATTGGGCACTTCTCGACGCAAAGGTACAGATTGTAACCATAATAAAAAGGGACAGTAAGTCGGAATGAATATGCTTCTTCTTCAAGATATTGGAGAGCATCCCTGGCTGATATCAGTACATACAGAGCCAATGGTGACGTGAAGAGGTATCGAATCTAGTACTATATTTCTGTAACTTTACAATCGACAGTTTATCATACTTAGGTAGAAGCCGGCTCGCCTCGCAGTAACTGTAAGCAAGCCTAGAAGTATAAAAATATTATTTAAAACTATACTTATGTATATACATTCATAGCGATGAAATCCATGAATATCGCTCCAAGATGGAGGATGAGACTCAAAATACCACTTTATATGTACGTATCGCCACTTTATTGAAGTATCGAGATTATTGTTTGCTGGATGTCTCGCTTTGATGATCGATTGAAATAGCTGTGGAACGGCTGCATGATGAGTCTGAAACCCCTCGCATGCCCTTTCCCTCCTTGATTCTGGTGCACTCCTTTTTTGTGCAACTTGACTATACGGCAAAGAAGCACGCATGATATGAGAGTTGTTGACCTACCTGTAGAAATACTAGGCCTGATACTGCGTCCGCTGTCTCAACTCGACTTGTACCGTTGCGCTTTCGTCGACCGCCGTTTTCACTCGGCCGCCATTCCTCTCCTGTGGCGCTCTCCCGATCTACCAGGGGATGCCCAATTCCACAAGTTTCTGCATTGCCTCACAAACATTAAGAGACCACTTGGAAATTACATACGACGGTTCTATGTCTACTGCAATCGACCCATCTCGGACGATGACTGTATTACACTAATCAAACATATGCCCCAACTCGAGCAACTTATCGTTGACGATGCAGTATTGCTGACGGATAAGAGCATATCGCAACTATCTCGGCACTGCAGCCAGCTTCAAGAGTTGTACCTGGACCGAGCAAAGATAACATATCGATCTGCACACTATCTCGGTGGTTGCCGTCGCTTAAGACGACTGACGCTTCGAGACTGTGAAAATCTATCACCTTTCACGTTACTTCCATTAGCACATTGCCCATTGGAGTTTCTCGACTTGTCCGGCTGCAAGTGGCTCAATGTGGATGATACAGCACGAGATCTCAGAGCATTTCGTCATCTTCGGCACCTTGATATCGTTTGCAGTGAGCGGTACCGAGTGAACGATTTCGTAAACTCTTTACTTGTCGACGAGGAAGGGCAGGTCGTTTTACCAGAACTAACATCGTTTTCAATGACGGGACGCAATGAGGTCAACGATGCAGCTGTGATACGATTTGTACAGTTGCATCCTCAGTTGGTGGACCTTACCCTCATGGCATGTGCAATCACGGATGAAAGTCTCGCTGCTATCGAAAAATATCTGCCGCATTTACTATTTCTCGACATCTCTTTCTGCGAACGCGTCACTGGAAAAGGCGTACGAAAGTTGATACATGGAAACAGGACGTTGTATATGATTGGATTGAAAGGATGTAACATTGACCGGTCGGAATTCCCAGAAATCACATCAAGCAGCATACACGCTATCCTACCAGACAATATGGTCGACCGATTTGATCGTGACGATATCGAGACTATCCGTTTGCACACGGACCAGGAGGAAGCAAGATTACGGCAAGAAGAAAGTCAGGCAATGCAAGAAATCACAGAAATCCAACATATTCAACCGTCTGTGGATATTGATGAGTCTGTGGATTTACCACTCAGAGAAACATACGCCGTTATCCAGCAATCGTTAGATGCGAACTTGTTGTAAATACCTTCATTCCCCTCTATATCTCCCATTTTACTAGCATACTGAAATTACTATTCCAAATGTATGTACTGATTTTTTTATCATTTCAAATTTCTCCGTTAGATCGATCTTTGCTATACATTTTACTGTAACATATCTGCAGCAATCTACTGCGGTCAGGCACTTAGCATATCAACTTAGAGCCTTGTATTATTCTCGGGACCGTCGCTGAATATATGCATACGTACATCCATTTAGCCGGATACTTTCAACCGTCCACAATCCAAATCAATTTCTAGTAATCGATTTTCAAATGCGAGACTATGCTGTTGTAATAGATAGATTGCTATAATGCATGATTTGCTGCGGCGCTTGCAGTTTGATATTGTGGCACGACTTGCCAAATTCGAATTAGAGGCGCAGCAATTGAGGCGCAAGATATAAAACGAAAACATCATGGCGTTCATACAATACCCGCAAATTATGACTGTTAACAACGAAAAGGCCGTGCTTTACTCCAAGCTCAAGAACATCCCGCAGACGCTTGAACTCAAGAGATATGTGGAGCAATCTCAGTCGCAACCAACCGAAGGAAGGCACATTCTGGCTCAGTATGATGATGATACCATTGTAGTATACCAAGCTTTCTGCCCGGAGATTGCAGAGTACGCTGTCGAGCGCCAAAAGCTCGGAGGCGATGCTTTCAAGTTTACCCGCATGTCCTGGATCAAGACTAGCTTTTGCTGGATGCAATACCGCAGTGGCTGGAACACAAAGCCCAGACAGGAACGCACGTTGGCTATCCGTATCAAGCGCAAGGCCTTTGACTACATCTTTTCAACTGCATTCGCGTCTAGCTTTCCTGAATCTGGTATGGCTTCAAGAGAGGAATTCGATGCAGCTAAAGCACAAAGTCAAGTCCGTTCTCAGTGGGATCCTGACTACAAACCGAGTCTTGTTCCCGATCGACTGAAACGCCGTGCTATCCAGCTGGGATTGCGCGGTGACGTCTTGGCAAAGTATGCAACCGAGTGGATCGTCTCTATCGAGGATATCACACCTTACGTTGAAGAGACTCGAGAGCGCCTCAACACGATAGCCAAAGTGTGGTTGCCATTGGAACGAGTTTATCATCCAGAGAAAGTGACAGATATTTCAGAGTTGTAGTCAGTATGTTTAATAACTGCACATACATTTTGTCTTTCTTTTACCCGTACATATATTAAACGCCCACTTCCTCCCTGGACTTTTTTTTCGCTAAAAAGGATAATTCTGTGCGGAGTGGATTGCGAAATGCTTCAAGCTCCATGGAAAATAGGAAAAAGATTAATCGCTTGCATAATTTTGAAGACAAAGAATGAATAGTTAGCTACTAAATATCAAATATCAAAAGAAATATTTTAAAGCATTCTATAATGTAAAGGGAAGGGAGGGAATAGAAGAAGGAATGTGATGGCAATAAAAGCATCTAATCTAGCAAGAAAGCTGGTATCAGCCAGGAGGCGGAATTGCTAAATATGCCACAGTGTTCAATGTCCGCATTGACAATGGTGGAGTGAAGCGCGGCCACGTTGCAAAGACGACCTTTGCAAGACTCTCCTTTCACGCGCATGGACAATTCCTTTGTCAAAACACCGGAGGAGGTGTGCGCCCACTTTGGTGTGGACCCAAAAGTGGGACTGGAAGAGGCTCAAGTACTCCAACAACGCAAAAAATATGGAAAAAATGGTAACAAATATCCTGCAGAGTTGACATATCAGCACGATCGGCTCATCGTCTTGTCTTGCAGAGCTCCCGGAAGAAGAACCGACTCCACTCTGGAAACTTGTCTTGGAGCAGTTTCAGGATCAGCTCGTCCTGATTCTGCTAGCAGCTGCCATCATCTCTTTTGTTCTTGCCCTCTTTGAGGAACACGAAGGACCTGAAGCATCTACTGCTTTTGTTGAACCGATCGTCATTCTGCTCATTCTCGTCGCCAATGCAACTGTTGGTGTATTGCAAGAGTCTAGTGCAGAAAAGGCGATTGATGCTCTTCGAGAATATTCACCAGACGAAGCCAAAGTTCTGCGTCAGGGCGAATTACGCAAGATCCGTGCAGAGGAACTAGTACCAGGAGATATCATTGACGTGGCAGTTGGTGACAAAATTCCGGCTGATGCTCGCCTGCTCGAAATCTATTCCAGTGTATTCCGTGTCGACCAAGCTGTGCTTACAGGCGAATCGGTCAGTGTCAACAAGGATGTATCGCGAATTACGGATCCCGGCGCGGTCAAGCAAGATCAACACAATATGCTCTTCTCTGGTACAATTTGCGCTATAGGAAAGGCTCGCGCCATCGTGGTGCAGACTGGTTCTGCTACTGCCATTGGTGATATCCATACCTCAATCTCGGCCCAAATCTCAGAAAAGACGCCATTGAAACGGAAGCTTGATGAGTTTGGAGATATGCTGGCTAAAGTCATTACTGTGATCTGCATCCTCGTCTGGGTTGTCAACATCCGCCACTTTAACGATCCCTCGCACAACGGTTGGATACAAGGTGCTGTGTATTACTTTAAGATTGCAGTCGCCCTGGCTGTTGCTGCCATCCCCGAAGGTCTCGCTGCCGTCATCACTGCTTGTCTTGCCCTTGGTACCAAGAAGATGGCCAAATGCGGTGCTATTGTTCGAAGCTTGCCTAGCGTTGAAACACTCGGATGCACCAGCGTTATCTGCTCCGACAAGACTGGCACCTTGACAACGAACCAGATGAGCGTTTCTAGGGTAAATATTTCAGAGATTACATCGAAGCAAGATGGAAGGAGACGCTAAGTCATGTCTTTTACAAAGGTTCTGTCAGTTGCTTCTCCATCTGGTCAATTGGATGAGTTCCACGTTGAAGGTACCAGCTATGCTCCTATTGGTCAGGTCAAGACGGTCGATGGGAAGGTCACCGAAAACTTGCCCGCCACCAACAGTATCTTGCGCGAAGTGGCACTCGTGTGCTCTTTATGCAATGATGCACGAATCACGTACGACGAGGTTCGTTAAGATTTTGCACAGCACACGGATAGAGCTTGGGTAAATTTACCATTTCGAGATAATAGGCCAACGATGTTTACCAATGCATTGGCGAACCTACGGAAGCTGCACTTCAAGTGCTCGTTGAAAAGCTCGGTACCGACAATGTAGCCTTGAACGCCAAACTTTCTGCTCTGGATAAGCGCACTCGTGCCACTGCCTGCAACGATCATTTTGGTAGCCAGTTTAAACGTACAGCAACTCTTGAGTTCACCCGCGACCGTAAATCCATGTCTGTTGCAGTTATCAATGGATCTCAGCACTCTTTGCTCGTTAAAGGTGCGCCTGAATCTATATTGGATCGATGTGCATACGTCCGTGTCGGCTCCTCTGAGGCTCCTGTGCCAATGACACCCACTATCAGAGATGAACTGAACAAGAAGATTCTGGAATACGGTGAAGGCCATGCTCTGCGATGCATTGGCCTTGCCAAGATCGATAACATCAACCCTGCCTCTTTTGACCTCCGTGAACAATCGTCCTTTGTCCAGTATGAGTCCAACATGACATTTATCGGTTTGGTCGGTATGATGGATCCTCCTCGCCCGGAGGTAGCTGCCTCTATCGAAAAGTGCAAGACTGCCGGTATCCGGGTCATTGTCATCACTGGTGATAACAAGAACACTGCTGAGGCTATTTGCCGTAAAATTGGTGTCTTCGGTGCTGACGAAGACTTGACCGGCAAGAGTTACACTGGACGAGAATTTGACGAACTTTCGCAAGCTGAAAAGATCGAAGCTGTGAAGCGTGCCAACCTGTTCTCTCGTACCGAACCTGCCCACAAACAGGAACTTGTCGATTTGCTTCAGTCTCTCGGTGAAATCGTTGCCATGACTGGCGACGGTGTCAACGATGCGCCTGCTTTGAAACGTGCTGATATTGGTGTTGCCATGGGCAGCGGTACCGATGTTGCCAAACTGGCTGCTGATATGGTTCTTGCGGATAACAACTTTGCCACCATTGAAAAGGCTGTTGAAGAAGGTCGATCCATCTACAACAACACAAAGCAGTTTATCCGGTACTTGATTTCGTCCAATATTGGTGAAGTCGTATCCATTTTCTTGACCGTGTTGCTTGGTCTTCCTGAAGCACTTATCCCTGTGCAACTGTTGTGGGTTAACCTTGTGACAGATGGTCTCCCGGCTACTGCTTTGGGCTTCAACCCTCCAGACCATGATATTATGCGCCGACCACCTCGCAGCAGCAAGGAATCTCTTGTTGATGGCTGGCTCTTCTTCCGTTACATGGCCATTGGAACCTATGTTGGTGTGGCTACTGTTTTTGGATACGTTTGGTGGTTCATGTTCTACAGCGGAGGTCCCCAGATCTCATACTATCAGTTGGTAAGATTTTGGATGATGGTAAATCGAGATGAAGCGAACAACCTTACTTAAATGATATTTTTAGTCGCATTTCCACAAATGCTCTGAGCTCTTCCCAGAGATTGGCTGTGAAATGTTTACAAACACTTTTGCACAAAAGGCTACCACAATGAGTCTTTCTATTCTTGTCGTCATTGAAATGTTTAATGCCATGAACAGGTAAAGTGCATCAGTACATTTTTCTCAGTTAACAACCTGATACTTACACTGCTACTTTGTATTTTACTATAGCTTGAGTGAAAACGAATCATTGTTGACTTTGCCCTTGTGGAGCAACCCTTACTTGGTTCTGGCAGTCATTTTGTCCATGGTCCTCCATTTTATGATCCTTTATGTTCCTTTCTTCACTCAACTTTTTGCTATCGTACCTCTCAACATGGACGAGTGGAAGGCTGTTCTTTGGATATCCTTGCCCGTCATCTTCCTTGATGAGGGACTGAAGTTTATTACTCGCACTTGGATTGCTCCTCCCACCAAAGTCCAGAAGATCAAAAAGGACTAGAACAAAACACTACATTTTCTAGAACTTGTGAACTACAAAAACTGTGGACATCTTATTTCTTTTGATGCACATAAATAAAACCTTTTTAGAATGAAATAAATATTGAGAGTTTGTATGTGATGAGAAGATCGCCCGAGCTTCGGTGGTTTCACATGCAGCTTCGTGGAGCCAGGTGGCACAATCCGATCGATGACACGTGTTTGACACGTTCAGAGGGTGGGGGTCGTTGTCTATTTGTGTGTGTGTGTGAGAGAGGAAAGGTCTCTGCTAGATGTATCCAGGAAGACAATGGATTCAGGAAACGGTTTTCGAAAGGGCCCATTCATCAGAGAAGCCATCGTAGGAGCATTACTGCTATGGGAATATTGGTTCAATCAATAAGGCCGAAGCGGTGGAGCTTTTGATGTAATGTCGGGCAAGAAGGCAAGAGCTGTGCCACAATATAAATACGATGCACTTCTTGGATCTTCCTTTCGTAACATCTTCTCAAAGACTTTAAAGCATGGCGAAAGACGAGGTAAACGAAAAAGTGACAGGAAAAAGATCAATACATCAGTTATCAAACATGTGAATGGTGCAGGACTTTGCAGCACCAGAGTTGTACGGTTGGACCCTATCTACTGTAGCAACACTTGCCGAATGGATACCCTGGTTGTCGAGCAAGATTGCACAAGATGCGTTGTTCTTTGAATTACGCAATCTCAACAATCTCACCGAGGAACCTACGACAGTGCCGATCCCGGCAGAGTACAACTTTAGAAACGCGGTGCAGGAAGCTCAGGAACCGTTGAATATTCCATACAAAGGTCCCAGTGTGCCATTTATTTCCTCCTTGACGTACCAAGAAGCCTATCGATCGAAAAAGACAACACCCAGCGAGGTAATACCATACATATCCATTGTACAATTGTAAAAGCAGGAATGATCTAGTTACCAAGGCATATTTAGGTCGCTGAAAGGCTGATCAAAGCGTTGAACAAGGCACGGGATTACCATTGGATACGCACCTTTAATGAAGCATCTATCCGACAGCAAGCTGAGGCATCAACCCTCAGATGGAAAAACTCCCAGCCTCTTGGACCTTTGGATGGTGTGTTTGTCTCGATCAAGGAGGAGTTGGCTATCAAGGGATTTGAGACGAAACTTGGATCTGCGTTTATCAATGATGGTTGCCCTGAGATACAAGATTCGACGGTTGTCAAAAGACTGCGCGAGGCTGGTGCCATCATTGTTGGTCACGCCGTTATGAACGAGATTGGTTGGGAGTAAGTCTCTCTCAAACAAAAACACATAACTTTACCAAAGGGGGCTGCTGTTGAGTCTTTACACATCACAAAGTATCTTTACGGTAAATCCTGTCACGGGAACAGCAAAGAATCCTTACAAGCTCGAATGCTCTTGCGGCGGATCCAGCGGTGGCAGCGGCGGTTCTGTTGCTTCCGGCCTTGTTCCCATATCGATCGGTGCAGACAGCGGTGGCTCCATTCGGTAAGTGAGTCTGTGACAAAAGATACATGATCATGAATGCTGTTTGAGCTAAACATGTGGTTACAAGCATTCCATCCAGCTTCTGTGGAGTTTACGGCTTAAAACCAACCTATGGAAGAATTTCTACCTTTGGAAGTTGTAAGTTTTGTTTTTGGAAGAAAAGAGTACATGGTTGTTTTCGTCGCGCCGCCAATTGATCTAATAATTTTCACGTCGATCAGACCCAATTGCGCCTTCGTTGGATGTATTTGGACCTTTAGCAGCAACACCCGACGATTTGGCACTAGCCTATCAAGCGATAGCAGGTCCTGATCCAAACTGTCCACCATCGCTCTGCCAACCTATGCCTTCATTGAAGGATTACGATAAAACTGATAGTTTGGAAGGCATCAACATTGCCATCGTTCCAGACTGGAACGCAAAGACGGTTGAGCCCGATATCCTATCGCAACTTCAATTTTTTGCAAAACATTTCGAGAAGCTCGGTGCCAACATTATTGAGCTGCAAACCCCACCACTGGATATGGATTTGGTCAAGAGAGCGCACATTGTCACTATTTGTGCGGAAATGAACAACTATGCACGCACGTTCTCGCCATCTCAGCAAGGCCAGTTCCTGCCACATACACGTTTAATGATGGCTATTTCCAGGCACATTACCGGTTCAGACTATCTTCGAGCACAACAAATTCGCACTGCGGCCATGAAGAAACTGTGTGAATTATTCAAGGGTGGTACTAGCAATAATAAGAAGATTGATATGATACTCATGCCAACAACGGCCATCCAAACACCCGAAATACCAGAAAAGGCGCTGTCCCACGGACTCAGCAACACGACCTTGACAACGCACACCATGAGTTTTGTGACACTAGCAAGCTTCACGGGCATTCCTGCGCTTAGCTTTCCTGCCGGTTTCATCCAAGATCGACCTATTGGATTGCAACTCGTTGCTGAATGGTGGAATGAAGCGTTGCTTTTGCGAATGGCCAAGGTATGCGAAAGCGTACCTGGTGTTGAACGCAAAACGCCAAGTGGAGAACACTGGTTTGGTCGAGACATACTGTAACGTCATCTGTTGTTGTTATGGAAAAAAAAGATTGAAATTGGGGAATAATAAAAAAATTGG
>KK100031.1:32565-42764 GCA_000611695.1 Rhizomucor miehei CAU432
GAGTGGTACTAGATCTTTGATACAGACGTGATCGCCTTTTTCGTCGCAGATTGCTGCATTTTCGAAATAGTTTTTCAACAATGTTCACCATCTCAGGGGAAAGAAAAGAAGGGGGAAGGGAAGGAAGAAAAGAAAATAGAAGACAACAATAGGGGATATATCTCGTCTCATTTTCATTGACTCTCTAGAACGTAAAACGTCCAGGGATTATTGTGGTAAAGCCAAATTGTCGACTGATTACCAAATTTGATTGAGAGTTTATGTCGATGCATACACAAAGAAAAGAAAAAGGAACAGAGAGAGGTGGTTTCATCGATTGAGAAAACACACAACTGGTATTGACGTAAATGAAGCAATATGGGAAGGGGAGGGGGATATACGAGAGCAGTTCGTTATGTGATGCGCGCTTTTTTCATGTGTGTGTGTGTGTGTGTGTGATTTGGATAGCGAATACAGAAGAATCATGACATGTGGGGGATATGTGAGTGTGTGGCTGGTATCAATGCAGGAATGTTATGGGCAGAAGTCTTTAAACATATCCTTATACGGGTCCTCCCCATCCACCGTCGGTGAGTCGCCTCCGCTTTCATCCAACTCAGGGTATTTTTCAAAGTTACTGGTATCGCCTGGATGTCGATATTTGGGTATGATGGGTGCCTAGAATTTTAAATTAATCGATAAGCATATATGGCAGGACTTTTGCATCACTTAAAAAGCAAGACTTACTCGTACGGTCTTATCCAGTAAACCGATCCAATCTACCCCGCGGAACCACTTGTGTCTCTTTACATCCTCCGGTCCGCCCTGTGCAAAAGAAGAATAATAATTTGTTAGAGCTTGAGTGCAGTAGTGTGGAAGAAAAAACATTTCTTGCTTTTATACCTTTAGATTTCCCAATCGTTTGGTCCGGTCACCGACAAGCAGCCGTTTCAAGAGATCCTTGACCAATGGATCAAAGTGTGCAGGAAATTGCACTCGCCCAGCCAATATCTTTTCATAGATACCAAACGAGTTGTCATCAAAGAAAGGCGGATATCTAGTTAATGATAAGAGTCAGCAGACCTATCAACGTGATATTCAGATGAGAACGACAACGATAGTACCCTGCCAGCATCTCGAATATCAGGATACCCAGTGCCCACCAATCAACCGCCTTTCCATGCCCCTTGCTCTGTATGATTTCAGGGGCTAGATATTCTGGAGTGCCACAGAGGGTCCAAGTACTAGGCAAATGCATTAGTCCTAAAGTTGCGTCAAACTCAAGGTGTGCATATGCATACAGATCATTGATTCGCTTGGCGAAACCGAAATCGGTTAGTACGACGTGGCCGTGATGGTCCAGCAGTAAATTTTCCGGCTTGAGATCTCGATAAACAATGTTCTTTGAGTGTAAATATTCAATGGCGAGTACAATCTCAGATGCATAGAAACGTGTCATGTCGTTTGTAAAGCGTCCGGCTCGGCGCAGATGTGAGAACAGTTCTCCTCCAACAACGTATTCCAACAGCATGTATAAATTGGTCTTGTCCTGGAAGGCGCAGAACCTGCAGATTCGTGTGTGTTAACTTCCTTGTTCTAGTTGCGCAGTGGCCCCATCCGATAGAGTAAACCAAAACGCCTTCCCCTCTTTTCCCTCTTCTCTACCCCGACCCACAAAATCAGCAGCAGCAGCACATTCTTTTTAACGTACAAATCGACGATGAACGGAAACCGGACGGATGCCAGGATCTGCTTTTCCCACAACAAATGCTCAACCTGTATGTATACAAACATTTAGGAGGTCAGCAGATAATGATAATAGTATACTGATTTTATCTAACCTGTTTCAACCGGACAACTTCGGATTTCTTTAGCACCTTCATGGCATAGTACTTGTTTGTTGATTTGAACCTTGTGAGATAGACACGTCCAAATGTACCAGTGCCTTTATAGTAAAAGAAAGATCTATGAGGATAATATCCTCACTTGTTGTATATTCGTTTCTTACCAAGTGTATCGAGCAACTCAAAGTCCTCCAAGGTGAAGGAGGGATTGACAACATACACAGGGGGTCGTGTATGATAATATTGCAATCGTTTTGCTTGCTGTTGTTGATACAAACTTTGGGCTGTTGTCGGAGGAGGAGTGACATCAGTTAAGCGAGTCGCCGCCGCCGCTGCAACGGAAGAACTCGACAACTGCAAGGAAGAAGACTGCGGCGGAGGTTGCTGCTGTTGTTGTTGCTGCTGCACCTGCGGTGTTCGTTTTGTTTTCAGTGCTTGTTGTTGGTATGCTTTGAGGTTACTGAGGTAGATGGTATTGCTGCTGCCGAGCATTGGTGGTGGCGCTGTCGACATCTTGCTATCTGTCAAACCACTGCTTGCTTTGCTGAGTGTATTAGTGTTTAAAACCTTGAGAGCTTTTCCCTCCTTGTCGAGTAGTGCTCTTCTGCTAACGGGGTCCATAGCACACGTTAAAGAGAACCGATCGACTCTTCAGTGGTTGCTGCTGCTGTTACTTTTTGCTCCTTGTTTCAAATGAAAGACAATGTGTGTATGTGCGTCTGTGTACGTAAATGAGAAAGAATCGCGATCTTGAAGCTTATAAAGGACACAGTACAACAGACACACAAAGAGTGTTGAAGAAAGCGTTGTTTCTGCGATACAAACAGTAGCAGGGGGTAAGTTATGTGGAAAGAAAAAAGTTGGGAAAGAGAAGAGAGGATTGAAGGAGGTCAGACGTCAATGACCTTTTATGGGTAAAACGAATGCTTTCACTCTCGTGCTCCTCCGTTGCTGATATTGCTTTTTTTTTCTCTGCCGCTCGCCGTCAGTTCACAATGGACTTCCCCATTCGGTTTTGTATATGTGATCAGATTGTTTAATGACACATGAATACAGTAACATAACAATGCGGAAAACGTGAATCAACGTTTCATCGGTTGTACAAAGGGTAAAGAAGCACACGGTTTTTTCATGCTCATGACGTGCAGCACTCGGCGTCGGTGGCATCATCATACTCGGGCCTTCTTCCGTGCCTCCCGTTTCCTTAATCGTTGTAATCGCTTTGCAGACATCTATGGAAAATGCAATTCATGTTCATTAGTTTGTCATATGTGTATTCAAAGGGCATATCCCATTTCTCTTTCTCTCCTCCTCCGAGAAAGCAATGCATACCTTGGCTGCAAGCATTTCCATTCTTTCCTTTTCCTCTTTGATCTTTCTACGCTCCATTGTAATTTGTCGTCTCCTCTATTGTTTATAAAATTAATCAATAATGAGCAACGTAATTATCTTCCACTTGAACTATATACGCACATCCTTTTCAGCCTGAATCTCATCCTTCATTTGTTTTTCCAACGCCTTGACAGCTTCCTTCTTTTTTCGTTCTTCCATTCGTTGCTCCCACGTCCGGCGAAGATACTTTGCTTTCTGTGCTGCTCCAGTTGCGGTCTTTCTCAACTTCCAGCACTTCCCTGTCAACGACGATCACACACACTTAGCAGCAGGTTCTATGTTGACTGATCTCGACAAAGTCAGCGATCAATACCTGATACACGTTTGTTCTGTGCGTCAACTACGCCGCCTTCTGCGACTTTGGGATCGGAAGTCTGTTCTTTGTCTGTCATTGTGATCGGGAAGCGAAGAGGTGGTGTATGTGGTAAAAGAAAAGAAAAAATGTTTGCGGAGAGAAAGACTTGATGTCCAGCAGGAATCTGCCCTCAGCAACAAAATGTCCCAGCCTTTTGAAACATGTTCAGGCACCACATAGTTTTATACTCCAGCTCAAGTTGATACAAGTAGAATCCTCGTGAATTCTCAGGAACGATAGCTCGCAATAAAGTTTGCTGCGTAGCTGCAAGCATAGCAATAAAGAAGAAGTATACATTGTATCAGTTTCGAGCTTATAATAGTAGATTTTCCACATCGTTTTTACCCTGACAATCCTATACGATACTCTTGATACTCATTCAAACAATGCTGGAAAAGAGTCAACGGGGCATAATTCTCGGTAACTAAGAATCCATTGGCTATGTATACTTTCAATTGCTTGTCAATTTCGTGAAATTATCTCTTTCTTAACTCGTTTCTCTCCACTTTCCTTTGAAAACCTCGCCATGGATTCCGATCGAGTATACTCACTGACAAATCGCATAACTAGAAGCATGAGCAGGAGCACTGCCCTCCAGCAAGCACTTCAACACGGTGTCTACCGAGAACCTACCGTTCTTCCTCTGCAGGAGCGTGACATTCCGAGCCGTCAAGATCTCGATCAAATGCGACAAGATCTCGAAAGCATCCTCAATTACCCGGGAGAGCGTAAGGAACGTCTAGAACGCGACCTGGAGAAAATCGAAAATATCCAGGCAGCCAGACAGAAACGACCAAGACGTAGGTTTCAGTAGAGTTCTCTTATGGCTCGTGTGGGTTGGAAAGGTTGACAGCTCCCCCATTTTGGGCTTATTGTTAGGTTCTTCGGCAAACTCTCGAGGGGGCAAGGATATCAAGGTCATTGAGCGAGGTATGTATGGCGAAAGAGAGAAATACTGGTTTCAGGTACAGAGAATAGGAAGTTTAATGCATTGTGTTGCAGATGAATACGATGGACCTGCTTCTTCGCGTTCGCACGGTAATCGAATATCAAAGAGCCAACTGGAACGTCAAGCGTATGTATATCTCAAGGACTTGATATTGCAGTGTATAATTGATACTTATGTCTGGATGTTTTACAGCGCCTTGGAAACATTGAAGAGAAGAAGGAGACGAGAAGACAGCGACCGCGATGAGCCAAATGGTAACGTTTGATATATAGATACGTTTTGAGACATACCATACTGAACTGGGGATAATGATAGGATCCTACTCTGGCACGTCAGACTATGCACAACGCCAGAACGGTGTAACTGTTGTTGCTGCTGGTGAAGAAGAAGAAGGATCTTTGAACTCTTCGGTATGTTTCAGCGTTTAATAACTGAATAACAGCCGCCCGATGTCTCACATTGGTTTCTCTCTGTAGGATACGCTGCAAAGAAAGCGAAAAGCAGATGAGAAATCACCTACAAGTAATCCAAAGAAGCGAGCCACAGGCAACGGACAACATGAAAATCGCGATGAAGAGCTGGATTTCGTACGGGTCAAGCCTCAAAACCAAGTACCTATCTATACCTACTGGTCTGCACTGGAGCCATACTTTAGAGCTCTAACAGAAGATGATCGTGAATTCTTGATGCAAAAGGTAAAGGCTTTGTGTAAATTAGGGATATATGGATTGAGGAGCCGTGCCACTCATACACAAGTTAGGACGATGATGTTATTCCATTTGAAATACCTCCATTAGGTCGATATTACAAGGATAAATGGGAAGAGGAAGAGGCATTGTTACTTGGTGACGACAATGATTACTTGACGACGGCAACAACAACAACGACGAGGACAACGACAGCGGCAGGATCGTCCTCCAAACGCTCTTATTCTCAAATGAATGGCGACGACGACGAAGATAATGAGGATAGTGAAGGTGGAAAAGAACAACGTAGTAGCAGTGATGGCATGATTTTGCAGCGATGGTTGAGCAGTTTGGTTCCTGAACCTGCCAAGTCGGAAGAAGAGGCACTGGAGCTCAAGGCTGAATTGGATGATGGAGAATATACCTCAGAAGGAGAAAACGTGACAGATCAAGACGGGGACGATGAAAGTATCATTACACATGTGGAGATCTCGAGGAATGCTGTGGAAATATCATCAGATGTTGATGAGGAGCAGGAAGACTTTGAAGAAAGGCTGAAAGAAGAACTGTGCTACGTTGGAGTGCTTAATGAAGATCAGCTGGAGGTAAAGAAAAAAAATTGGCTGTTTTCTGGATTTGCAACTGCAAATACTAATCGAAAAGCCTAAAAGGGAGATTGGCCGGCACACGAAGACGATGAAATATCAGCGGAATTGAGGCGGCTGCAACGAGAGTTGAAGGAACAAGTCGAAGTCAATGAAAACCGAAAACGCAAACTCCTCAAAGTTGTTGATCAGCAATTGCAATACGAACAATACCAGCAAGTCTTAGATACCTTTGACCAACAAGTTGAACAAAGCTATGTTAAACGTTTCGTAAGTACCCAGATTCCCAGCATTTATTTATACTCGGTACTAACAGAAGACGTATCCTATCAAAGCGGGCGCAAAAAGTCAAGAAACGAAAATCAGCATCAGCATCAAAACCACCTCTTTCAGAGCATGTAATAGCTGCAATGCAAAAAAGGACAACGTGGGTTCAGGAATTCGGGCCTATCTTTAAGGAGAAGAATATGGTCATGCCACGAGAATCCATCTATGGTCCTGAATCGTAGATGGATTGTATTATTCCAAATCTATAATATAAAGATAGACACCAGTCTATTTTGTTTTCCTTACCAAGCGCATACTTTTCTATTTTCATCTTCGCTTTCGTTTTATCATCAAGAATCTCCTTTAGAACATCAACTTTTCTTGTAATCCTCTGCCACATTTTCCGTATTGATATCAGGGTATATTATACTGTCACCTCTACAGACCATCCGAACCAGACTCGCGAGACATGCACTGATCACACAAGATATTCTTCAATGGCCTGGGCGACAGCTATATGACTACATTGGCTGCTCTGGCCCTCCAACTTTGACGCAGTCTGGACATTTTCCAATGCATTTCAACAGACGCAAACGTCAAGAGCTCATGCCACCGAGAAAGGCACATGAAAGCTCGAAAGCGAAAGGTCACAAGATTATAACAGCATTTGGACAAGTAATATAACAGAACCTGGAAAAGACATATAAATGATATACAGACAAGGAACAATAGTGTCAAGGGAGGTCTGTCAGAACAATAATGGGTTGGTATTCATAGTAAAAAGGACAGCCCAGCTAGTCTATTTTGTCCATAAACCAGGGCACACACCTTTTTCATATTCGCCTTTGCTTCATCATCAAGAACCTCCCTTTAACACACTAACTTCCTCTCTGTAATCCTCTATATTTTTGCCTCAGATTGAAAACTACATTTACATCTCACATGTTTTTGTTTTTGATACTTTTTTTCGAGCTATGCGCTATGTTGTCATCCTAGGCGAGAGGAAAAATGGAGAGGATGTCTATATGCAAACCACGTTTAGTAACTGATAGATCTGAGAAAGTAGAGCTCGCGCAATTACTTACGTGTTAGGTGGTTGATACCTCTAAGGTTGCTCCTCCAGTAAACTCGCTTCAGATCTCTGTTCAAGCTCTTCACTTTATGTAATCAGGCAATCCTCAACATGTCATGTCTTCATCAACGAGACTGTGGTGCAACTCTTTAGAGGTATGCAGAACAGACTCGCGCCTTCGACTACTTGGTAAAAACACTTTCGGCACACATATCTGGGGGGAGATTTTTCATTTGTTGACTCCCAAAGTAACGATTTGACCTAAAACTTCTAAGCTCAAATGTGTGCAAAAGAAAAATGATACTTCACCCAAAGCTCTTGAAACTTTCGTTTCAAAAAAAACGCGCAAGAGAAAATCCGCGATATAAATATGCTTGCTGATGGACTTACAATCTGTAACTGTCGGCGAAACCTCAAATAACACACCCTACATCCTATAGGAACGAAGTTTGCATGCACTTTGTCGAAGTCCATTACGTTTCGACTCATGGCTATACATCACTGCTTCTTGTTTAAGTGATCCTAGCTCTTATGAATACTTTCCTATGAGCTGAAATACACATCAGGAACGGTGTCAAATGGACAAGAAAACCGTCATGTATCCACTCGTATGAATTACCTGAACCATCAAGAGACAACCGACAGTTGGTACAAATAAAAGTACATTTCTCCCATCCTTCATACTTTAATGCTACTCCCATCTATGCTTCATCTGTTACATGGATTGAAGCTTCTATGTAGCGGAAATAACTACGTTTAGCATTCTATTGTACTATCCTCGTCTCCTGCTACCTCTTCCCTCTCCAATGCTAGGTATAACCACATTTCTCCACGGAGACATAACGACTATGCTTTAACATTTGGGCGTACACTTTGCATCCGACTTGCAGATGACTGATAGTCGACAATGGCAAGAAGCAATTAAAGCACTTCTTCACATGCTGCTTTTCCGGTTTCGTGCTACGCAGGTGCTGCAGGACATCTGTGCATTTCACATGGGCATTCTCCGGCTGCGAAGCACAAATTTTGCAGCTCTTGGAAAGAAAAAAAATAAGGATACTATTTTTGTTGATTTTGTTGTTTCTTCTCCCTCTTTCCATTACTACCCCTTTCAGTCTTTGATCGACAACAAAGAAAAAACACACATATACAAGTGTCAATACACGCCACTTTACGCAACAACATTTCTCATCCATTTTATACCTTGCACCCCTCTCTCTCTATCTTTACATTCTCAAACACTTCAAAAATTATCACATGTCATCCTATCGTGTTTCATCCCTGGACGACCAGGTCGAAGTAGCCTGTTACAAGCTCGGAACTGCTGTTTCTCCAACCGTTACTACACAGCTGTACACTTGTCCTCCTCCTCCTCCTTATGAAAAAGTGACAAAAAATCCATCCTCCATGCTTACTAGACTTTGGTCAGGATATGTCTGGAAAAAACAGAACGACTCTGACAAGGACAACGACAACGCTGTGTCTGTCTTTGACAAAAAGCTTGTAGAGCAAGCGTTGACACTTATCAACATTGCTACCGAAATGGATCAAAGTGGTAACCACAAGATGGCTGTGGATCTGTACCTTATGGGCCTAGATCGAATTCTTTATGCAATACCCGGTAAGTGCATATGCAATGGCACAGCTACATATGGGCGGCCATAAACAACCGTTACCACTCACACACCAATCTATACAGTACAAACTGGCTCTGCGCTTAGAAAAGCTCTAGAATGGCGACTCTATGAGTTTACAACAGTGCGTGGACTTGAGATTTCTTCTCCACCCAAACAACCGACAAACTATTCTGCGTTGCTATCCAATTTGATTGTGAACTCTCTTGTGTTTGGAGCAGTTACCCTGAAAAAGAGCCCGTTGCCAGGTAATGCATACCTTTTTCTTTTGAAATCATGTGCTGCCTGAATGATATATCCTGAGACGAACGACCTTTTTTTTCGATGATTCAGATGCCGTGGCTGCAGCTGTTTCCATGACAAAAAGTGGACTCCGTGCTGTGGATGATACATACCAAATCCGCAAACGAGCTAGCAACGGCATCGCTGCACTGATCGAGTTGGAGCAGCAATCCCAAATTCACATGTTCTTTGTTGAACTTTTCAAGTTTGCCATGGATGCTTTGGCAAAAGCTGAAGCTGCATACAAGGAAACACCTGGATACAAGGAACGCAGCAGACAAAATTAGGCCGAAGGGGAGATTCTTCTCTGTAGATGTAAAAGCGACAACAGTAGCAGCATACTGGCTATATAATTGATACCCTTATATAAAAAATTTAATATAGTTATCATTTGAATTAGCATACCAAAATAAAATGCATCTCAACTTTTGACAGAATCCACCAACTTCTTGCTCTACAAAGATGCTTGATGCATTTGAAGAATGTTTCTATACCTTCTTGGGTCAAAATATGTATGACGTGTTTCATCATGAACTTGTAACAGATAACGCCTCCAGGGACTGCGCAGGGAATAGCTGTTAATAAAACGCGCTCATTGTCCAGAACAATGTTTCTCGACAGTTTGAGATCAGTCTGAACATGCAGTTTCCTTTTTTGAAAATCAACATCCTCCAATATTTACATGCAGTAATAAAAGGAAAACTCTATTTGTGCTTACGATGCATCTATCTTGTAATTGAAAACATTATCCTTATACGGAAGTTCCTTGTATTTTCCGAGCAACACTGCCGGTCTCATATGACAGGGAAAGAAAAAAGTTCCCTTGTATCGTATTATTTTCCGAGATGCAACAAGTACAAATCAAGTGTCAGTACAGTCTAGCTGTACATGAGCCTTTTACATAAGGACAATTGACTCTTATGGCAGAAATTTCACGAACCAAGAACAATGGCCGTACCTTAAACACAAAACTCAAATAACATTTATTGCTATCGTTGTATTTTGGACTTCTAGTTACCTGACAAATAAACTCATAATGATCGTCGCCTCTCTCTTGTATTCCAAACCAGAACTGTTCTTGAACCTCTGTTCCTTGATGCAGCGATTGATTTTATTACATAAGATAGTCTTGGC
>KK100031.1:51985-63718 GCA_000611695.1 Rhizomucor miehei CAU432
TTCGTTTAGGCGAACAAGCGTTGCAGCGCAGGGACCACGACTCGACTCCAAAAAATACATGGTGATAATCATCACCGCGGAGAGCAACCAAGTTCGTCTGTGTACTTTCTCTCCAGTGAGCAGAGGGCATCCCTACGGAGTACATCATAAGCACGCTTGAAACTGAAGTAAGTTAAGTTACAAAATAGAAACCTCTTGTTGAAATGTCTATCCTAGAAGATAGTTGGGCGCGTGATAGGTTGGCTTGTTTCCGTAGTTTAAATTCATTCTTGATGCCCAAGTGCTTTAGGAGCGTAAGAGCCATAACTTGCGGCATTGTCCAACATGAAAGACGCCGATGCATTCAGAGTGCGTTGCTGCAAAAATGGTAATAGCATCCTCGAGTTGGTTGCAAAGATGGGTCATTGTCCAATATCCACCACATTTTTTTGTGGGATGCATAATAACGAGGGCTTCAGGTTGGCGAAGCATTTGTCCAGTGAGCTCCAAATGCGCACAACAAAGTCCATTTCCGATCCACCTCTTGCAAAGTCGATTGTTTATATTCATCGATACAATGGAGATGAATTGCAGGAGGGTTGTCTGTAATTAATGTTTTTCGAATTGTTTGCGAGGATCGAAGACATCGAGACTTTCGATCTTGCAAAGACTTGCCCTGACGTTCGTGAAAGCGGCCGTATTATCCTCTTCTTCGTTTTCATTTTCCCAGTCTTGAATTGCCCGATGGCTGGGTGTGGTTCCGCTATGCATCCAACGTATCTGAAATATACTCGTTGTCATCAGCAACTTTTTCAAGGCTGGATTGCCATGGGTACGCATAACTTGCAAATCCTTCTCCTCAAAAACTTTCGTTCCAGCAAGCGTACAATGTGAAAATCGATTTACAAGACCATATGGACAGAAATTTTCGTCAAAGTCCAGGATTTTGTCTCCACTGGGTCGTCGATGCAGAATATAAAGGAATGGACCGGGCTATATGAAGAGTTTCATGTTTTAAGCATTGCATTTATTTGGATAACTTTGCTTATTCTTACCATACTCGTACGTCTTTGTCTTCAATATATACTCCTTCCCTCAGCTTCCACTTCTGTTCTGTCTCCATTGACCGCTACTTCTTGTAAATGTCCCTTTTAAGTTGGTGCATATGCACCCGCTCAACATAGTAATCAAAGGTGCCGAGCGCCGGGAAGGATGCAGATAAGAAGGGACCAGAAACCCCCACCCAAAGGGCAGAACTGCGAAGTCGATGGGGAGGCATGGCGCCGCCAAGCAGCCGTTCCTTAACCAGCTTGCAAGGATCATCCGGGCAATACTTGAAACCGAGAATCCGTGAGATTCGAGCGTACAAGTCAAGCAATTACATATAATTGATGCATCTCGGCCAGATACAGTGAAGAGCTCGGGCCAATCTGGCCAGGCTGGCATGGCTTCGATTTGTAAGTATCAGCAAAATTGGCCGTGCCCCACACTATCACTGGAAGTCGCCCCTTGTTTTCTTTAATTCTGCTTTCCCGCCGTTTTCACTAAAAGCATTATTTAGCATCGACCTCAGTTTCAAAGTATTCCTAGTTTCCTTTTAGTAGCAGTGTGTTCGTGTTTTGAATTTTTGATGTGTACTGCATCTCGTTTACTTTGTCGGGTATAGCGTCTAAGCACAAGGATGACACTATGTTCTAGGAAGGATAGCTCTGCGGAGCGATTTCTTATTTTGCATGCATCCTTTCAAAAAGTTTGTCTTCGGTTTGCTTTTTCTTTTATGGATTACAATTAGGTGCATGCTCGGCCACATGGCAAGAAATCGACATGCAGACTTTCTTTTCGTCAGTGAAGTTGACCTGTACTCTCATTTTTACTGACCACCTTCAATACAAAGACAGTACTTGTGAAAGATTGAGCCAATCACTTGAAGCGAGTGAGCCTCGTCTGGAATCAGTTTAGCGCACTGGGCTTTGTTGCGCGTCATTCTGTCCTCCACAAGAAACTTCAGTGATCAACGCCTCAGTCTGTGTCCGACTCTTGAAAAGTACATCTTGGTAATTGAAAATAACAGTTCCATTATCTCATCCGGTCGCAAGGAGAGGACCTTTACATAATGAGAGCATTAGCATGCGGCAAGGCTGTCAAAAAGGCGCATCTTTCTAAATGCAAAGGTTGAGAAGCTGGTAGCAATCGGTTGAACTTTAGAGTACTTGACTAAATTTAATTAAGAAATAATGTCAAATGCTTTTTCATGACCTCAAAAGAAGCCGAATAATATGTTCACAATAATGTTCTGATGAATCCTGCGCGGTTGTTCGTTTAAGCGGGATAATCACGCAATCTTATTGGCAAAATGGTGGTCACTATCACAGACCATCAAGATCGGAAGCAGATGGACGCCTTGGGTGTGGATGCGTCGATCAAACATAAAACCAAAAAAGAAAGTGCTACATGTTTCAATCTGTTTCCATGGAACGAGCATCTTCTTCAACACGTTAAGAATACCTTCAGAATGCTCATAATAACACGCTTGTGCATAGAGAATCAGGGAGTCCGGTATTTTCCGAAAGTGTGACACATTTGCCTTCCCCGCTTTTTTCGCCTGACCGGACCAGGAAGCAACTTTTTTTCCTCTGTCTCTCCTGCCTGGTCTATGCTCACTTTACCACTCCCTTTTTTGCTTCAACTTCTTTAACCATGGCATTTCGGTTCAATTGGCCAGAGTTCGACAATGGTTTTTACGACGAAGCTAAATCGCAACTCGAGGCAGCGCTCAACAAGGGTAACAAACCAAAAAACATTGTTGACCATATCACGGTCAAGGAACTTAATATGGGCACAACGGTAAGCAAGTCGTACTAGAGTTAAACCTTTCCCTCTCCTCTGTGAGTTTGACGCGAACTTTTTTTATTTGCTAGCCACCGGAACTCGAGATTCTGGAAGTCGGCGAGCTCACAACGGACAAGTTTCGAGGCATCTTCAAGCTCACGTATGCAGGCGATGCGTACATTGTTTTGCAGACCAAAGTGCAGGTAATGAAAAACTTTTTTATGTATTCGGGACATTTGTCACTAAAAAAGATTTAATTGCCTTTTACAAGGCAAACCCTATGCATGCTAAGCGACCAACAACCGCCGCCGCGCGACACACGCGCCCTGGTGTTCTGGCAGCCGATCGACCACTCGTGGTTCCCATGGAGCTTCGTATCAGCGACCTAAAGTTACGCGGCATAGTTGTTCTTGTGGTATCCAAGACAAAAGGCATTACGCTCGTATTTAAAAACGATCCACTCGAGAATATCGTAATCAGCTCGACCTTTGATTCTGTTGTGAGCGTGCGCAACTATCTCCAACGCGTCATTGAAGAACAATTGCGAAAACTGTTCCAGGAAGATTTACCCGTCATGATCCATAACCTCAGTCTACGCTACATTGAAGAAAAGAAGGAACCTCCTCCGACAAGAACTAGGCGACCGGCGACGCCGAGATCTGTCGTAACCGATCCTGGACCGATGTATCATCATCATCATCATCATCATCATCACCACCACCACGATTATTTTTCCGTAGACGGCGATGATTCTCGCTCACTTGCTCCCCTGACGCCGCCTACGCCGTCGCCGCTTTCTACGTGTCTGCCTGACTATGACTTTAAAAGCATGTCATCCTATCCTCCTCTTTCTTTTTCTCGATCGTACTATGCAGAATCCTTTTTTGACGACGGTGCTTCCGTATCAAGTTACTCAAACAGCAGCGAACCATCCACGCCGTTCCGATATTATATCCGCAGCATGTACGGTAGATATCCTTCCATGTTCACAGAATATGCATCCATGAAATACATGCATCAACATATGCATCACTGGGATGATGTTTACGACCAAGAAGACAGTACTACCGAATGTTCTTCTTTGACTGCATGCTCAACACCAAGCTGCTCCTTGGCAGATTTTTATGCAAACGACGTCGATGCGCCTTGGTATGTCAAGGAAGGACCCGAGATACCTTCGCTCATGCGAGAGTCTACAACATCCTATCAAGTGCAATTCACAGAGAATGACGTATTACTGCTGCCATCTGAAAACGCCCTGGCCGCACGACTTGCTCATCTCACACGACTTCATCAAACATTATCACCTTTGCTACCAACCATTGCTCACAGTACATGCCGGAGTTTCCCACACGCAATTAGAGCTAAGCCTGGCGTCTCCATTTCCTCGTCACGAAGACAGCAACGCAAAGTGCCCAAACGAAGAGTGATTCGACTCTCTGGGTTCAATAATAACAACAACAGCAATAGCATTGCTCAACATTCAACTCGATAGCTTTATATGTATACTTCTTTTGAATTATGCCTGTCCTCTCCTTTTTCTCAATTTCCTGTACAAAATTTGCCTCCGTTCATACCCTCAATCACTTGTGAATATACTAGAACAACGATCCTATTTTGTTTTTTACACAACTTTATTTATTCGGTTTTAAAAAAAAAAAAGGATTGAGCAAAAAGTATATCAAACGATCTGAGACTATTGAAGGCGACGGAATTGGTCGCGGTTGGTTTCAAAGTATTGGCGAAGCTCGTTGGGCTTGCGTCCAAGTACTCGTTCAAGATCATCCGTGACCTTATCGACCTGGTTACGGTTGGCCATTTCCCAAAAGTCAAGCATCATATTGATATTTTCATCGTTGAGGAAACTACCCAAGGGGAACGTGTAAGGCTTGTCGCGTTCGACCCCGCTACCTCGACTTTCTTCAGGTCTTTCGCGGTAACGCTTGTCTTGACGGATGCCTCTCAGATACTCGGCAAGCTGCTGACGCTCAATTTGGCGGTACTCGACCTTGCGTTCCATGCCTTCAGAAATATCGCGGGCAAGTTCCTGGCCATTTCTGTTGCGGGGAGGAGTGAATTCGTACACTCGCTTCTTGGTTCCTAGCAATCCGCAGAAGGTTCCACGCTGGCCGTGGTGCTCCTTGGTCAATTTCCACACAGCCTCAACAACTTCGCGCACATTGACAGCACCCCAGCGGCAGTCCTCCTTGACAGGCAAGCCCAAAGCGTTCTTGTTTTCAATCTCGGGCCAGAGATAGTAAAAGATTTGGTTAAACATGGGAGTGCGGATGATACAGTGGTTCTCGCGGAAATGCTCCTTGACTTTCTGTTCCAATTGGTAAAACTGGTGGATAAGGCTCTCTTCAGAGGCGCGGTCAGCGCAGATACTAATCAAATTAGTTGATTTAGTAAATGAATAATTGATTGATCTCGTTACTGCTGCTACAATATACTTACGCGGAGAACATTGCAAAATACTGCACGTTGGCTTGACGTGCTGCGCGCATGACATTCTCGCCTTCCTGTCTCACTTCCTTGGAGCGTTCAGGAATAAACATGACAGAACGCACTTGATGCATGACTTCCTTGAGCTTATGCTCGTCGCGGTAATCAAGGCACACGATTTGGCCACCCATTTTCTCTAGCTGCTCGAGTCCGGAGCGGTCGCGGCATAACAGACGAAGTTGATGGCGGGAACCTTCTTCTTGGCACGCTTCCAGGATGCGATAAGCCAGAGCATAACCAAGGAAGGAGTCAACGTTGGCGATCACACAGGCTTGTTGCTGAGACATTTTGCTTTTTCCGATTTTTGGCTCCACCTGTCAACCCTCCCTCTGTATTTATACCTTCTCCTACGCGTATTTTGTTTATCTACAAAACATGTCCTTATTGTCCAAAGTTGTCAAGTGCATGCGCCAAATCGCACCACTAGAATTGGCAGAAACGTCATGGGATAACGTCGGCGTGCTTGTCGGTTGGTGATTGCAACCTTGTTATCGACCTGCTTGCGAGTTGTCTTATGCTTGAATCAACACAGAACCGCCGTACCCTTCCTCCAAATTCAACAAGGTCTTTCTCACGATCGATTTGACACCTCAAGTACTGGACGAAGCCTTGTCTGATCCACGAGTACGTTGAAAAAATAGGGGAGCAAGTTCGTTTGCATAATTCTCACACACGCGCGTTTTTGCTTTCCAGATCGGCACCATTGTCGCGTACCACCCACCTATTTTCCACGCCATGAAACGACTGACACAGTCGAATGTCAAACAGGATATCATTATGAAAGCTGTGGCACGCGGTGTTGGCATTTATTCACCTCACACTGCATGCGACAATTGTGTGGATGGAGGTAAAAATTTGGGAAGTATTGTATCGTGAGAGAAAGTTTTTCATGCAAACATGTTTTGGTTTAGTCAATGACTGGCTCGCGAGTGGTCTTGGTAAAGGCATGGTACAACCCATTGTTCCCGTCGAGAACCCACCAGAAGGTTGGTGTATAGTTGCTGTTTTCTTGTTCTCTCTTGGATACTAAGTTCTTGGGTTGACTAGGTCACGAAGAGTCAGGTACCGGCAGACTGTTTACATACGACGATCCCACACCATTTTTCACTGTTGTCGATCGAATCAAGAAACTGACAGGATTGCCATTCCGTGAGTTCTTCTTTATGGTGCATAACCATTATTAACAAATATGACTGTTGACTGATTTTCCTCCATCAGTGCGAGTAGCCAAGGCTGAACTTGCAGATGATCTCATCAAGACAGTTGCTATCTGCGCAGGATCCGGATCCTCGGTCCTGTAATCTTGTAGATGCGGATTTGTTTCTCACTGGAGAAATGGGGCACCACGATGTATTGGCTGCCCTTGCCAAAAACACATCGGTCATTCTATGTAAGTTTCCTAAATTCGCATAGATTCCCACCCTTCATTATTTACTGACGACTTTCCTTTGCAAGGCGAGCACTCAAACACAGAGCGTGGGTATCTGTCAGCTGTTCTCCAACCTAAACTCCAATCCATGCTAGCCAATGAACGAAACGAGGAGGGAGATGCGATCGAAGTGGTTGTCAGCAAAGTAGACAAAGATCCATTGACCATCATGTAGATAAAAACCAGCATCTATATTTTTTGAGCGAAAGATGAAAGCATATAATTACAAAACAATTGAAGTAATGGATGGCATTTTTGGGTTTGGGAATGGTGGTAGAAAAAGGGAAAGTATACAGTCGGCAGGAGAGCCTTTAAGATGCACGGCACAAGACTTCGCCGCCGGCCTTCTTTTCAATGGCTTCGTGTAAATCCAGCACGCCGCGGTTGGTGCTTACAATCGCAATTTCGCCAGGCTGCAGAGGCTTGATAAACTTTGCACGGCGTCCACTTGCAATGCGTTTCATTTCCTCAACGGTGAAAATAACTCGCTTAGAAGGCTTGCTAATGACAGACATGGAGCTGAGGACAGGCTTATCGTCTTTGTACTTCAAAGAAAGCCAGAGTCGTCGTGTAGCAATGTTTTCGTTGGTTGTGGGAGTATACTCGGTGTCAGGTCCCAAGTGGTTGCCGCGCGTAACTGCAGAAAGGAAGCCTTGGCGGTACAGAATGTTTGCAATGGCAAGGTTCATTTTCGTCTCTGGAATGGCGATCGACTGCAATCGTCCACGGAAGCCGTTTTGAATTCGAGCGCAAAGATCGTGTATGCGTGGCATGGCTGGCTACAATGTGTACGTGCGACGGCGAAACAAAAGGAAGGATATAGCAGCAGGGAGGTCGTCGGGAAAAAACCCAAGTGGCTTGCGTTCTCGCCCTGAGCTCGCAAAGGCCACTTTGGTGTCGCCTTTGAGACGTTACGCGACTTGGTCCGGCGGGAGTACGCAGATTTTATCCACCATGGTAAATGACACGAGCAACAACTTGCAAACTAACAAAAAAGCTGACTAGCAAGCATGTATAGTCGAAAAGTTCAAAGATGATGAATATTATAAACTACCGGCTGCGGATCACGCTGTCGGATTCACGCACACTGACGGGTCAGATGCTCGCTTTTGATAAGCACATGAACCTTGTACTAGCAGATTGCGAGGAATTCCGCAAGATTAAACCAAAAGGCAAAAACACAAAACAACAGCAGGACGAACTAGAACAGAAACGGACGTTGGGATTAGTTATTCTTCGCGGAGAGACGATCGTCAGCATAAGTATTGATGGCCCACCGCCTCCGACAACGGAAACGACCTCACGTGGACCTACTTTGACGGCTGGTCCAGGCATGGGAAGAGTAAGAGTCGAAAGAGAGAAAGAGGAAAAAGGGATGCGTCAATATCTAATCAGTATGTATATATAGCCTGTCGGTCGAGGTATGCCTGCAGTGCCGCCACCTGGCGGTCCAATGGCTGGGTTATCAGGTCCTGTACGCGGCGTTGGTGGTCCATCTCCACAAGTAAGAATGCAAATGGAATGAGAGGCGAAAAGCTATATATGATTAATACATTTGTTTCCCAGATGATGCAACCACGACCTGGTATCCAAGCACCTCCAGTGGCCTATGGCCGTCCACCCATGCCACCTTCTGGTCAAGCAGTAAGTTTTGGAGTTAACATATGCTACAAATGGCAATGGTTGCTAAAAGATGCTTGGTTGTATTAGCCTCCACCTGGATTCCGTCCGCCTCCACCCGGTATGGCTCCACAAAACTTTAGACCACCACCGCCTGGATTCAGACCTCCGCCACCTCCTGGTGCACCAGGAACACCTCCACCAGGTTTCCGACCTGGCATGGTAAGTCCTCATTTCATATGGAAGCAATGAAAAGATCGTGGAGTTGCCTAATGCGTTGTTCTCTTTTTTTAGCCTCCACCGGGATATCCTCCTCAAGGCGGACCAGGCATGTACGGACGACCGCCACCACCCCCTCCGCCACAGTAATAACATGGCAACTATTTACGTCACAATAAAGAACCTTTGCACTCTGGTTATTACACTAAGTCTCGAATAACAGCAGTATATGTGCCGCAGATAAATAAAATATCAAGATGGAATAAGAAATCGGATCTTAATATTTCAAACATTGTGGGAGGAAGACGGTTTATGCGAAATAAGGCTGAAGATATATGTATTACACGAAGAGAGAGGGGAGATAATGATGAAGGAGGTATACAAAGATATTGCTCATTTTATCTAAGATCTCATGAGGACATTGACATGTCCTTTGCTGATACGAGCACTGTCACGGATCCTATCGCTGTCATGCACTTCTTCCACTCGACCAAGACCGGTGACTACTTTACTCCTAGATCCCAATGCACCAGAAACAACAAGTTCTTCAACGAGTTCTCGGCTGTTCTTGATACAATCAGGCACGCTAACTCCCCAGTAGCTGGCTCCAGTCACACTTAGTGAGTGTCCAAACTTACTCCTCATGGCCTGGTGCAGTTCTTCGAGCCTTTCTTGATGTCCAACCAGATATTGAGGAATGCATTTTGCTTGCAAGTGGACCATGGATTGCTCAGGCCGGGCATCAATGCTTAGATAGGATTTCATGGATCGGATAGCCATATCGTATGCGTCTTGTGGATCAAGTTGTTCAATAGGTGCCTTGAAAGCTTGCGACCATTGATGACCACCCATCATGACAGTCGTTTTTAAAAAAGGTTTCGTGTCCTGACCCTTGATAGCATTTGAATCAAATACTACTCCCAAAGTTCCAGGAACGGGCACCTTGTACTTGGAGTCCGGATATGGTGTCAAAAATCCAAATCCATCAAGATCCAACTTTGTTGTATCGGGCGCATATGCAAGATTCACGACTGCTACGTCCACAGAGGGGTTTGTTGAAAGGTGAGGAAGCTTGGACGAGATGAGACCATCGAGGATTCTAGAAGGTAATGCAGAAATAACATGTTCAGCATGCCATGTCCGTTTATCTGTTGCGATCTATATAGGTTTAAATATTAGATTGTAAATATCAAGAATACGCACGATATGGTTATCTACGTTACCTTGCATTCGTTGTTGTTCTCTTTAAACGTTAATTGACGTACAGGTTCATCCAAGACGACTTGTACATTCTCTTGTGCTTCCAACCAGCGTCGCAGTTGGTGCGTAAGCGTCTCTGTGCCGTTCCTGAACCCAATCACACTCTGCTGTTCCATATCTGCAAACCAGTCTGGATCGTCTTTGCGTGCTCGAGCGGCCATGCCACGCTCTCTAAATCGTTCTGACTTTGCACCGCCTTTTACCATTCCTTTGACGATACTTCCGTAAACCCGTTCATTGTCGTACAATAATCTCAATGTTGATTTCACTGAAAGCTGTTTGACATCGCCGGCGTAGATACCATGGACAATTGCACCGACCAAATTGAGAGCTATGTGTTCATTGAATCTGCGTGATACGAGCGAATAAATCGATTCGTCCTCGTCCAGTTTGCCGACGGGTTTGAATGGCTCGAAAAGAATGGATGTCAACACGGAGTTCATGACATCAGGTTTTTGAAACAAGAAAGAACGGAGTGAATTTGGCAGAACATTGATGTGATCGTTGTAGTAAATATATCTGTTCCTTGCGGAAGGATCAGTTTTGGGCACTGCAATGATATCTTTCTCCAACTCGAGGTGTTTAATCTAATGGCAAATGGGCGTCCCAACGCAATATGTCAGCTTCAAGGTCAATTGTTAAACATATTTTGATTTCTTTATTGCCAACCATTTCAAGCGTAACGACTCCACTGGTGGAGACAGGTCTGAGACTGCGAGGGCCGGCCTCGAACAGGATATTGTGCTCTGGTGTCCGCTGGCTGCGGATCCAACCTCCAACGCGATCGGTGCCTTCAATGAGCACAATGCGGGTCTTTGGCGATGCAAGCCGGGCAAGGTAATATGCAGCAGATAGACCAGATATTCCTCCTCCTAGAACTGCGACAGTTGACATTCTGCACCACGTTCTTTCTTCCAGGGTCAAGCACGCTCTATGTCAAAAAGTCCCCGCCTGATGAATGGCCCTTTTTCGGACTTCATCCGTTTCCCATTCTCTGTGCTTTTCTGGAGTTGCTTCGTCGTCTTTTCTCTCACTCACTCAGTCAACAGCAAACACATAGCAACTCTTTCTTTCTTTACATTTGCTTCATATTGTCCTTTCGACAGTCGACAATCAAAGAACAGCAGCACCTAACAGACGATCACTCCCAACGTGAACATGTCAGACGAAAAAGGCATCCGGGAACTGCCAGATGCAGACACTTCAGATCAAGTTATTCGATACTCCACGCGAGTGCTTCTCGCACTGCACAGCAGTCCGCTTGTAGCCAAGCCAGCTGACATGCCGCCTATATCCTCATGGTTTGGGTAATACAATCGATGGGTATCTGGTGATAGGAGAAAGAGCAAGGATTATTGACGTGTGATCTCTTTCTCCCCACCTCCCCACTCCCAATTTTTTAGCGACGATGCAGAAGTACCCAAAAACATTCTAAACGGCACCGTCACGTCTCGGATATTAGGTAAGCCGCTTATAAGGTGTCTAGACGACAGAGAAGAGAGAGAATCTTATCCATTTTTCTTTTAGCGAATCCCATAGACAAAAACATTCGACTTGCACCTAACAAATCCGTGTTCTCTTCTCCATCGTACGGCAAACGCACAGAAGATGGAAAATCTACACAGACAGCTCAACAGCATCACAACAATCGTCACCGTCACAATGTATGTGCAAAGTGGGGAAAATACACGAATGCGTCGGAAAAGTAGACTAAGAAGCCTCATTAGCTGCATGATTCGAGAATGAACAACAACAGAGACGGAAAGAATATGCGAAGGACAGCAGGACAGCGAAGTGTGTCTCCGTCAAATAATATTAGACGCAATCCTCATGATCGTGGTGGAGCTAACCGAAAAGAAAGTATGTCATGAACGTGAACATGTGTGTTCTCT
>KK100031.1:65219-95328 GCA_000611695.1 Rhizomucor miehei CAU432
AACCGTCGCCGGCAGCTCAATTCCAGCAGATACCAGGAACTCTGCCTTATGCACACTCTCCTTTGCTTCAACAGCAACAACAACAACAACCACGATACTCTCCCACATCGCCCGGTCATCAGGTTCCTTTAGGTCGACCCATGGAGATGGCATACGGTGCAGGACAAGGTCAACAAGTGGTTCCTCCACTGCCCATGTCGTTTGGTCAGGGTATGCCTCCGCCCATGATGCAGCCAATGCCGCCACCGCCTCACATGGGAGGACCGATGCTTCCACCATTCCCACCTCACGTCCGACCGCCATTCGCGCCTAATGGCATGCCACCACCGCATATGATTCCTCCGCAGATGCTCGCAAAGAACCAAGGATGGGATCGTCGATAAAAGAAAGAATATGGAAACAAAAAATAAACGAACAAATTGGCTATTTGGCGCTGAAAGCTACTGTACAAATTTTGGAACCTGTGTGTCCACCAAATGAAAATGTGGGATATTTGACATGTGAGTGATATATAAAGTCTATATTTATGTATGTGTGTATTAGCTCCATGTACATGAGAAAAGAAACTTTTCTACCATCATTTCTCCTTACCGGAAGCAAACATTCTAACAAGCTCATCCTGTGTCCAGTTACAACTTGTAATAAGAAATATACCTTGAGGCTTTGTGATGCGTCGTACGGCTGATACATATTTCTCTCGAGCATCGGGCAACTCTGGGTTTAATGAGATAGCATCAAATGTGCCTTTATCGAGCACCACATCAAACTGTTGCGAATCCCAGGTGCCTGCCAACAGATCAACAGTCTCGTATTTTATAAAATCGTACTCTCTTTGCTGAGCAACTGACTTGGCGAGCGTAATGGCAGCCTCAGAGTAGTCGATGCCATGCAAATTTTTGTATCCTTCGGCTGCGAGTTCCAACAACAAGTGGCCGTTTCCGCAACCAAGATCAACAAAGCTGGATTGAGGATCGGAAACATTATCGCATACCCACTGGACCATTTTCTCAACGCTTTCTTCGCCGAACCTTTGAAAGAAAAGAAGAAACGTTTCGCGTTAGAATATATATGTTGCTAAGCAACACAGCCCGTCGCCGTTGTCGTTGTGTGATTACCATATTTCGCCAATGTCGCCAATCTCTTTAAAATTTGTGTTTTCACGATCGTACACGGCGTCCCAGCTAACTCAGAGGTATGTAAGTTGAATTGAAATCGAGGAAAGTTGATTGTCGTAAACTGGACTACTTGCTAGGCTTTGGTTCCCAAAGCTGACGCTTCAAAGTCGGGTTGATCCATTAGGGAAAAGAAAGAGTTGTCAAAGCTTTTAAAAAAATGGAACGCGTCCCGCTCACTTTCAACGTATTAGCCAACACGAACTTGCGCCATCTGCCATCCTTGTTTCTATTTCAAATGTGTTGCTTGGAAAGGGACAACAATCATATTATTCGTTTATTGCTTCAAGGTTCGCCTGTATGATGCCCAGAATAAATAGTTGCTATATTTATATCATTTGGTTTCATACTGAGCTGCTTATTATTAGCACGTGCAGGTATATAGAACGATAAATAGCCTTAACGTTAGTAGAGCGCATCGGGAACTACATTGTAGACAGGACAATATACGAGCATTTTAGACACATATAGATCAAGCTTCGTTATTGCGTGTGACAGCAGGAAAAGATGGAAGGAAAATATGGGAAAAGTCAGGTTCCCAGACAGCGGGAAACCCTTTTTTGGATTGGTCGCTCCTTTGCGCGAAGCAGAACGGTTATGCTCAGTGCATATATGACTTTATAATAATATCCTATTTACCGACGGGTATTGTCACTACACTTGCTATGTAGAATTTATGGATTGATATATGCATGACTATTAATTAAATGTAGCCATTACAGTAACGTAATTAAGAGTTAGCTGTGCATACAGTCAATCGTGTAATTCAACGACAAAGAAGTAGCAGTGGCGCGTGTGTTTGCTTAATGTACCGCAGATAGCTCCAAATAGAGTACGTAGAGTAGTTAAAACCCTTCGTACAGTGGTATACAAAGAATGTGCAGCACTAAGTGGACAAGAACAAGAAAATGTTGCGTCCATGTTGGACAAATGCTGGATCCAATGGCGGAGATGTCCATATCAAGATAATGGGTCCAGCACGTTCCCCCACTGACTCTCAACTGCACCCCTTTTCCACCTGTCTCTTTCTCCTTCTACACGCATACGCACGCACTGCAAAAAATGTCGTCGTCGCCATCACAAGTCCCTGTGAAGAATGAACCTGACGCCGATCAAGACGACTTTCTAATGTCGTACCTGAACGCAGATTGCCTAGCAACAGACTGGCCTGCCCTGAAACTGATCCGCCTTCACCACCATACTCTACCTCTTCTTCCACAGATGACTTTAAACCACAACCGTTCACTGAGGACATCAACAACATCAACAACGACTGGTTTGCAGCCAACAACAATGCTGCAGCAGCGGCTGCTGCAGCTGCTGCCATGACCCTACCTCCCGAACTCTTTTTCCAACCGTTTATACCCCCAACCGCGTATATTGCCCAACCACCATCATCTCCCAATCGCTCTGGCTCGTCGTCTTCGTCAGATAGCGAGCAGCAGCAGCCGCGAAAGAAACGCGGGCGAAAGAAACGAGACTCTACCGTTAGCATTGCTCCTGCGCCGCTCAAACCGCTTGCTCCTGCAGCGTTGAATGTTCCATTCCCGCCTACCAATGCTGCTACTACCACTACTTCCAACAGTACTACTACTGCCACTCCTCCTCCACCGCCTTCAATGCCACCACAAACACAACAACAACCTATTCAACAACGACAGCAACAGCAACGACAGAATTCATTGGTAGACTCCTCTGAGGATGCACAAAAAGCGGCTGCCATAGCCAAGCGTCAAGAACGATTGATCAAAAACCGAGCGGCTGCTCTGTTGTCTCGGAAACGGAAACGTGAACATCTCAATCAATTGGAGCAGGAACGACAAAGTTTGTCGGCAGAGAACGAGCAATTGAAGCAACGAGTTGCAATGCTCGAAGCCGAGGTGGATAATTTACAACGTGAAAACCAAGAGTTACGGACGAGATTGAATGAGCCTGCTGCACCTGCAGCAACAAAACATGCTAGCAACAGGACAACGAGTGTTGTGTTTATGGCAAGTGTGATGGAAATTGGCTTTTCTTCTTTTTTCTCACAATCATGCTAACTCTCCGGGAAATTTTATTATAGATTTTACTATTCTCCTTTGCACTCTTTTCTTTGCCAGCGCGCACTGTTGATCGATTGACAGTTGGTGGAAATACTGCCTCACCTTTATCTCTTGCAGGAGGAAGCCCAGGGTAAGAAATGAGTTGCTTGATGAAAAGGAATTGCTCTCTTTTTCTGATGATGCGGTGGATTATTTTTCATAGTTCTATGGATGTGTCATTTTACCGAGCGCGGCCAACGTTGGACAGCGCGCCTGTGCGTCCAAGTACTACCACCACCACAACCAAAGATCTCGTTCTGATTGATCCGGTCCAGCCACACGCACTTCAAAATTGGATCGAGGGCAAATTGACCAAGCAACAGCCGCCTTCGTCTCAAGAATTGATGCAGTGGCCACCGCAACTTCCTGCTGCAGCATCGTCTTCTTCTCCAGCAGCACCAGCGCCAGCACAAATTTACTTGTATTCCCCAGAATTCTCCCAGGTTGCACCTGTAAATGGCTCGTCACACGTTCAAGAAGCAACAGCTGCGAGGTCGGCAGTGGCGGACAAAATTAACGGCGCCGGCGGTCATCCTATTTTGTCGCTAATTTCCCCGTTTGAAGCCAATTCGACATTCCTGCAAATTGACGTCCAGGTGCTCGGCTCCCGCATCATTGATAGCCAATTGCTTCAATGCCCTCATGCCACCTCGCTTGTTCCCGACAATGATTTACTCTGCCGGCCAAATTCTGGAGTCGTTGCCAATGATACCGTCAAAGATGACAACAAAAGAAGAATTTTTGAGCGAAGTGACAAGTGGCTGAAAAAGGATTTGCGACGAAAGATTGTTGGTCAAGAACGAGCACGGAAACTGGCGCGTGTTGTGAGCTCATAGAATGAAGAAAAAAATGATATCATACATATACATACAATGTAGATACAGAAAAATAGTTTTGTTGCAATATACACATACAGCAGTCTTTTGCCAACAATGTATATGCTAATTGTACTTACTCAAAGATGACGTGCTCTGGAATGAATACGTCCCATTTGGGCATGAAGGATATCGGCGTGTGTGATGTGTAGAAACTACTAGATGGAAGGCAATTTTTCTGTTAAACTACATGACATAATCGAGCGGAAGCAACAACCAACAAGCAAGTGATCCAGTAGAATTTGTGGTTTGCCACAAAAGAAAAGGGCAAGACAGGATGAGGTGAGCAGAGTGAGTGAGCGGGAAAAGACCATCCTCGGTTAGCCAATGGAAACAAGGGTTCCCAAAAGGTCCCCAAAATTGGCAGCGTAATGCTTATTTCTCTCAATCAAGTAACATTTCATTTTGTTTGACATTTGAAGCGAGACAGATCAACAGGAACTGCGTTTCTGATCCACCGTTGCCATGGTAATCATATTCTTCAGACGTGATAAATACTCCTCGCAATCCACGTAAACTAGCCCATAAAAATTGTCCACACACTTCTAGTTTCGTTTAGCCCACAGTCAGATCGGAAGACAAGTCTGTTGGGAAACATGTGATCTCCCCCAGACTTCCGCCTCAAAAAAGTCAATGCGGTCGGAGAGGGCGGCAGGAAAATCGTATTATACAATAGCGTCGTTCTCTCCCCTCTTTCACCTTCCCTAACTCGCAATGTCCTCTGGCATGCCGGCCCTGCCGCCCTCATACTATGAAAACTTTCTCGAAAGTCTGGCGCAAATTATCTCGAAGCTCCTGACCGACAAGGAGACCGAGGCCGTTCTGTCCTCCATTCGCTCATTCCAGGACAAACTCAAACGACTAAGCAGGTAAGATATAGGACGTGCATACATAAGGGATTGCATGTCTATATATATATATATATTTCATGGAGGGAGAACAATATCTGATCCGCATATACGTTGTTATAGCCAAAACTTGACGCGGTTGCAGTTGGAAGCCACAAGAGAAAAGCAGTTGCGTGGACTAAACTATTGTCAGCACGAAGGCAAGACATGTAGCCAGAATTGTGCGCGAGGATTTTTAAAAGCGTTTGTGGTTGGCTACAGCATCAAGTATCTATTGGGTGTATTACCACCTTTATTGACGGGCAAAGTTTTCAAACGGTAAGAAATGCTTGGTCCTTTTGCCCACTTGGCAAGAAAACACCGCAAATGTGCCTTACCTAATTTCAATTCCATGAACGAAAAATTACAGGCCTGGTATATTGAGACAAGTTGCTGGAAGGTAATACTGAAAGAGAAAAGCTTTGGATCTATGCCCTGATGATGGTCTGTTGCTAGGGATACGGCAATGTTTGCATTGTTCTTGAGCACTTTTCTGAGCAGTTACAAAGGCGTGCTATGTCTTATGCGCCGTCTTCGCAAAAACAATGATCCAAAGTCGGACCGCTTGAACGCATTCGTGGCAGGCGCTGTTGCTGGATTGTCACTTATCATCGACAAGGACAAACGACGGCGGCAGTCTATCATGATGTATCTCCTTACCCGAGCGATCCAGTTCACCGGTGCCTTCTTGATGAAGCAATGGGCTATTGCTCGGAGAGCTAGAGCCAAGAGGGAGCTGGCAGAACTCAAGGAAAAAGTCGACCGCGAAGGATTTGCTCCTGATGAGCCTCGGCAACTTGTAGTCAAGAAGCGATGGGACGATCATCTTGCCAAGTTCCTGCAACGCTGGGCTGGAGTCTTTGTTATGGTGATTGCCAACGCCCAGATCATTTATGCTTTCTTGTTCCACTCAGATACACTCCCTAAATCCTACTATGGATTCCTGCTCACACACTCTGGATGGAGAGGAGATTTCGGAAGCATGGCAGCGCCCTTGACGCATGCCATTGGAGATGCTGTCGATAAACTATCTCAGGAGACTGGATCCATTCGGATGCCAAATGGAACGACCAGTCGCGAATACATTGCTAAATACGTCAACTCTAACATTGCCAGCATCATTCCACCAAACATCCGGCACAAATATATCATGTGTGCGTTGCAACATCCCTTGGACCCAAGCTGCTCGCACAGCAAGTTTACTCTTTTCCGAGATGAATACATCAGAGCATTAAAGTTATATGTACCTTTGAACGTGGTGAGTATACTATACGCATAGTTCCTGGAGGGCGCTGGAAACGATGAGGGCAGCAGCAGCAGCAGTAGTAGTAGTAGTAGCTCTAATTCTTTTCCCATGCTTTACTGTTTTGGTTGATAGATCATGACACTTGTCTTTAGATCAGCTCAGCTGAAGACACAGTAAGTTGAAGCAAAATTATCCTTGCTTAGTTGATGGATCCAGAAATTAATTGGTTTATTAAGGCTTACCGATGTACTACGTAAATTCCTGTACTCTTGTGCACGATCAGGTTTCTTCTTGGCCATGTATGTTACTATGGCCTTTGCTACACCCTGTGCGCTGCGACCTGTGGTGGAAAAGGAACGACACTGGATTTACATGATAACAGGTGGTGTCGGTGGCGCCATGACATTCTTGGAAGCACGCGGTCGCCAGCTAGGTAAGACACTGAAATATGCGCGGTGGTTTCTATATTTCCAGGAAAAATATGTATCTGACACAGCGAGATGCTTGAAAATAGAATTGGGTCTCTACTGCTTAACACGAGCCATGGAGTCCTGGTGGAAGGTTGCAGTAAAACGCGGATACGCTCGAAATCTGCCCAACGGCGACGTGGGTCTCTTCATGGTGGCTATGGGCACCTTGATGACCATGTACCAGAACGATAAAGATACCATTAGTTCTCATTACTTGGCCGTCATGACTCGATTCTTTGGACAAAACTAGAAAAGAGAGTGATGATGTATTCTAACTCTATATTTATGAACATCTGTCGGCCATATCACTTCCCCTCTGACATGGTGTTTTTTTTCTCCTTTCGCTTCCCTATATCTTCTTACTGCAATGTTTAAAATACTTTACGTCCCAAAATTGCGATAAGATGATATCTCTATGGCTACACTCTTGTAATACCCAAAGCTTCAAGCGCTTTTCTAGTCCATTTTGGAGCTTTCGCAGAAAGGGACACTGCTATCTCTGAGCGGACATGGCCACAATGTCAACTCCATGCCACGCGACTTAATACTGAAACTTGATTGGATTCCGGGCTCGATCCTGTGTAACGACGCACGAGTGCTTCCATCTATACATGTCTATGCGTTGACAGATGTGAAAACAGTGCAGGGATGCAGAAAGGAGATAAATAAACCATTGCAGCAAAAAGTCTAATCTACTGTATGCATTTTGTTTCTCAGAGACACTTTCGTAGGGGGAAGAAAAGAATCAGTCACACTTCATGCGGATAATCTCTGGTGCAAAGACCAAGAGAGAGCATTTACTCAAGCAGCTCCGCTTTTGCGCTGTTCTTTTACAGTAAACCTTCTTTTCGAGCCAGCAACCGTATTCTATCCTCTCTTCTTCTTTTTCCTTTTTATTCTTTGCGACCGGTGCTTTCTGATTTCGATCGCCCAATGAAGTTTGGATCGCAGCTCAAGGACGCCTTGTACCCAGAATGGCGGTCATACTACATTGACTATGACGGACTCAAGAAGAAGCTTCGAAAAGCAGAACGTGATAAGCCGTTTTCTGAAAAGGACGAGACCGAGTTTGTGGAAGCTCTTGATAATAACCTAGAAAAGGTAAAAGAAATATTTGGCTTCTTTTTTTCTTTTTGCAGCTGCACACACACTTTAAAGTAGAGCAGTACATACTGATTTATTTGATCTTGTTCTATGTTAGGTGTATGCCTTTCATCAAGAAAAGCTGGATGATATTGTAAGCCGCATTGATCAGTGGGATAAGGCGCTTGAGGAACTATCCAAGGATGGACAAAATACGTCAGAGGAAGAAATGGGCAAAGTCCAAGAAAGCATCAATGCTATCGCAGATGACGTGAACCGCCTGGCCCGTTTCTCGCGTCTCAACTACACCGGCTTCTTAAAAATTGTAAAGAAGCATGATCGACACACGAACTATATCTTGCGACCCATGTTTATGGTCCGTCTGAACCAGTGTCCCTTTTGGAAGCAAGATGACGATCCCTTGTTGATGAAATTATCCGAGCTTTTTAGCAAGGCCCGTCAAGGAGGCAGGGTCATGTCTTTCAAGACTCCCAACTCCAAGGAACAAAACAATGTCAATACGCAAGCGCAGAGTACTCGAAGAATAGTTGTGAAGCGATTCTTTGTACACGTGGATAACGTATTGGAGCTCAAGACATACGTGCTTCGACATTTGCCCGCGTTGGTGTACCGTGACAAGTCTGCTCGAGAAGATGACCTGGACCCTCCTGTATCGTCCCTTTACCTCGATAACTCTAGTCTCGACTTGTACAATGAGCGTGTGGAGCAGACGTCCGGCTCGCAAATTGTCAGACTGCGATGGTACGGCAGTGCAAGGAAGAACCCATCGATTACAGTCGAGCGCCGCACACTGGCTGAAGAAAACCGAGGCGAGTTGACCGACCGCTTTACGATCAAGTATAAATATGTGTCTGGGTACATTGCGGGTGATAACACCTTTATCAAAAAGACTGCCGATAAGATGAGAAAGAGTGTTGGTATCTCTGAGCAAGATGTTGAAAAGTTTGAACACCTTGCCACCGAAGTGCAGCAATTGATCACTCAAAAGAACTTGCAGCCTGGTAAAGTATCCATAAATATTTTTATACGAAATAGAAAGAGTTCAGGATGCTGATCTTTTTTCTTTCTTTTGTCAGTGCTTCGAACTTATTACAAACGCACTGCGTTCCAGATACCCGGCGATAACCGAGTGCGTATGGCCTTGGATACCGATCTATGCTTTATCCGAGAAGACTCTGGTTTATTCAGTGACGATTCTACTGTGCGTCGACCAGATGGAAACTGGCTTCGTCCGGATGCTGATGTGGACTATCCATTTGTTAACGTCAAGCCTGACAGCGACGTGAATCGCTATCCTTATGCAACGTTTGAAATCAAGCTCCTTTTGGGTCAAGATGAGGAGGAGCCAGAGTGGATAATCGATTTGGAGGAGAGCGGTTTGCTTGAGCAGGCACCGCAGTTTAGCAAGTTTGTGCACGGCATGGCTATCTTGTTTGACACCCGAGTTGCGCTTCTCCCTTACTGGCTTGCTTCTGTCGATGATGATTTGCAGCAGATACCTTTAGTACCATCACAATCCTCGTCTGCTTCCAAGAAGCAGCAGCAAGACAAGGGAAAGAAGAGAGCAGCGACCCCACCGGCCGAGGAATCATCTCTCCTAGCACGCAGGAAGCCTTCGCAAGCGACTGAACGTACTTCTCTTCTGGGCAACGATGCGAACCAATTGCCATCATACACTGGTATGAATGGAAGTTCTCCACGAACACAGGTTGAAGAAGAGGAGACATGGACAGACTTTCTTAAAGAGGTACCACGGAAACTCTTTAATCGCAACACAGACTCGCAACAACAACGAGAACCGGTGCAGCTGCCACCCGGAGTCAAGGTACCCAAGAAGGTTATTACGCCACTTCGAGTGGAGCCAAAGGTATTCTTTGCAAACGAGCGCACCTATTTCTCGTGGATGTCACTTGGCAGTATGCTCGTCACCTTTTCTATCGCATTATTCAACTCTGGCGATGCTGTTGGCAAGATCAGTGGTATCGTCTATACCCTCGTTTCGCTTTCGACAATGGTGTATGGCATGGGCTTGTATTACCGTCGACGCGAATTGATATGCGCAAGAGCACCTGGCCCGTACGATGACACGACTGGGCCTACCATCATCTGCTTTGCACTTTTATTTGCAGTGGCCTTGAATGCATACCTAAAGTTCACTGTAAAGAACCCATCCTTGTTTTACCTGTAAAACAAATGACTCTTCCAGAATCACAGACTACCACACACAGATAAGCGCAACTCACTCACTCACTCACATTCGCATATATGCTCGCTTCTCTTCTTTTCTTATTCTTTGCTTTTATATCGGTAAAATTGCTTGTTTATTACTATTATGTTATCACTGTAAGATGTTTTTTTAATGTTGGAAGCCTCGTGGAAACATAATAAATGGCAGTGCTGCTACTTGTGCTTGACGATGTACATGTTGAGGGAACCGGCGTTGCTCGGAAAAGATGGCAACTCTCGCGCGAGCAGGTGTGGAATGAATGTTCAAGGTGGTGTTGAATAGCATAGACTGATGGTGGAGAGGAGTTGTATTGATCTTTTGGTGGTCATTTTCCCAACTGACAGGATGTGTGAATAACTCTTGTAAAAGCAGAGTTGTTTGCCGAGGGATGACTTGAAGATTTTTGTCCTCTTTTTGTAAATCAATGATCATCCTGCTATTGTCCTCCTCGTTTTGCTCATCGCTGTCAAGGTGTAGTGACTTTTTGTCGTCTATTTGAAAGTCATTTTCTGTGGGTGCAAGTGTACTATCTGATGCAAGCCCTAGATCATCGCTGTCGCTTTTTGTTTCTTCCTGGTCCTCCTGCTTCTTGTACTGATGCTGCAGTATTTTGACTGTTGCTGCCCAATCTTTTGGAGGCATACGTAGCGCTATACTGCTGATGCTACCTCCAGCGTCTATGCATACACCTTTGTCATCCTGTCGTTCTCCCGGAGAATTTCTGGGGAAAACATCGTCTGTCTTGACGTCGTTGTTGTTGTTGTTGTTGTTGCTACGACGTCTCCTTCGTTTTGGCAAGTCCTCATTTTCCTCTTTTGAATTTTCCTCAGATGCTGTTCTTTGCGATCCACAAAGAGATGTATCAACATTATCGTATTTGGTAGATGAGGCTGTCAAGGATTCATGTTGAGTTAGACTATAAATGATATCAAGACCAGGGACCTAAACCCGTCTCATTTAGTTTGATATGTAACAGCATTTGAAGGAAGAAGATAAAAGAGCGATATATATATATATATATATATACAAACCTTCTGTTTCGATCTATGAATACGTACTGTGATGACGGATATAGCAAATATGGTTATCCAAATCCACGGTGAAATATTGCCGATACGTAACACGCAACTCTGGGTATAATCGTTTACGGGTTGAAAGAGTTTACAGACGTAACGTTGTTCATGACGATAATCGTATTCCGAACACCCGATCCAATCAATAAAATCCGAGTACCAGTATTCCAATTGCATGTGAATAGGTGAAGCCAGTACGAGAGCTATCGATGCGAATCCTAGAAGCATTCCTAGAACCGTGATTCCAGAAACCGCTTGCAATAACAGTGAAGACATTCCCCGAAATGCGAGTTCAAGTGTGTGACCGAGACAAACAAGTGAAAAAGAAAAATACAATAATCAATTGCAGTGTGTGGTTTTCGTACGTCCCATTTTCTTTTGCTAATATTTCCCGATTAGCTATTATTGTTGTTTTTATTCTAATCATTGTTGTTGTTGTTGTTGTTGCAGTCTACGTAATGCAAGGTTCGATTGTTGAATGCATTCTAATAATTTGTATTGACGTCCGTATTTACGGGCTTTTTCATAGTATGCGATGGCGCCACTCTTGTCATCCATTTGCTGTTAAGAAACTCCAAGCTTTAGCAAAAAATAGCAAAGTAACAAATAAGTTTGTTATCTTTTTTTTACCTCGTGTAGCATGCCCATATTGTACAAGAGAACACCGCATGATTCATTGCAGACTGGTGCGTCCTTATTCACCTTGGCTGTGTTGGGATTTTCTGCAAGTTCGAGCCCTCGTTCTGCCCATTGCTTGGCTTCCTCCAGCTTGCCCATAGCAGCAAATGATTCACTCAAATTGTTCATGATGACCGTTGAGTGGCAATTCCGCACGCCTGAGAGTGTAAGAGCCCTTAGGTACAACTGGATTGCATAACTAATAACAATAACGATACAATAGAAGATTTAGTCTTTCTTTCTTCCTCGAATTTTACGTGATACGGACCTGGGCTTGTTTCGTTCTGCATAAAACCCACCTAGTGCTTCCAACGCAGCACCCATCTCTGTTTCAGTTAACCATTTGGGCATATGTTCTCTGTCGAAAATGACTTCTTCCGAATCTCCATACGGCGATACCGGTCTTGATGAAACCTTGAGCAAATGCTCAACCGACCATGTATACCACTTCTCTGCCTCCTCATCACGTTTCATGGCTGCATTGATATCTCCCAATTTCTGCGCGATACCAACGAGCTTTTTCTGTACAAGTGGCGGGAATTGGCTTACATCTAGATCAAAAAATGCGCTGTCAGGCTTTTTGTCGTTGCTGTCGCGGTCGTTTTCAAATCCTGCAAGGTGACGGAGCGCAAGTGTCAAGGTTTGACGAGCTTCTGGGAGCCTGCCCATAGACTCGAGTAGAGCGCCGAGTTGGATCACGATACCGGTGAGAGGAGCGCCGTCGCGTTCCATCTCGGGTGACTCCAAGGCCATTTGCAGAGCTTCGCGGAAGTACTTTACTGACGAATTCAAGTCCTTGCCATTATGTTGGTAGTAAAGTGCTTTGCGCAACGCCTGGCGGATATCTGGAGGATATTTCTGAATGTCGGACGCCAAGTATTCGTACAATCCAACTGTCAGACAAGTGAGTGCCAGACCGATCAACAATTTAGGAAGAGTTGGGATCGTGATTGTGCGCGTTTCAGTGCTGCCTCTGCTGCTTTGCGCTCTGGAACTCGTCGTCGAACGACACCGCAGAGACCGTAGAACGAGTGGTTGGATACGGCGACTGGCAAGTTTGGGTGAAGGGCGTACACGCGTGGCTGTTGTCAACAAGGGTCGTAAACGAAATGCCATCACTTCTAAATAAAGACAAGAGAAGGGGAAATGGATGCCCGACTTTAGTTTCAAGGTGTCGACTAGCTTGGTTTATTGGCATTCCGAAAGAAAAGTGGATAGGAGAAATTCTCCATTCTCTATGTTTGCAAAAATTTAATGATGCTCTCTGCTGGTGCACGCTCATACACGACTTTGTACACGGACGTCATTAGGGGAAACCTGTCAAGTTGTTTGTCGATGCTTAGCAACAATATCATCTTCGCTGTATATCGTCAAATAGATGATTATCAACTCACTCTTTAGTCATGTTTCTTGCTACTAGAAAGTTGTGTACTTCTTGCGCAGTAGTTGCACCTTGCAGTTTCTGACCATTGAGCATTTCTAGTTCAATTTCATCGATTGTCTAAAAAAGTAATAAGAAAATTACATGGGTTAACAGAAATACGCAGCAAAGATAACTGCGTTCTAGTTACTTGCCTTGTCTGAATTAATAAATGCCTCGGCTACTCGGCGGTTCCGCCCACCAGCACAGGTGGTTATCAGGTCGGCGACACCGCATGATTCTAAAACGCCTCCGTCAGCAACATGCATTCACTACCTCTATCAAAAACGTGTTCATTACCAAAGAAAGTCTCGGTTTGCACGCCACCGAAAAATGTCTTGCCAAACTTTCGCATTTCAAGCAATCCACGGCGTATCACGGCAGACTTTGTATTGTTTCCGTACCTAAAAAGAACATGACGTTATTAGCACGCAACAAACTTCTCAAATCGCGTCCACCCAAGTTCAGAGATAACATTATCATTTACTTTAGTCCATCACAAAAACCTGCGCCTAGTGCTATCACGTTCTTTAGGGCGCCACAGATCTGTAACCCGGTGTAATCTTGAATCACAGACACGTTCATATATGTAGTATGGAAGAGCTAATTAAAGATCCAAGTCAGCGAAGTGCTTCCACTTTACAGCCATTACTTTTTATTTTACCTTGTAAAATATATCACTGTCTTGGGGATCTTTGACGGCAATGGTAGTCTCTCCAAACTTCTCTGCTGCTACTTCGTTGGCTAGATTAGCCCCGCTCAATGCAGCGCAGCGAATGTTGAGGATTTTTTATATTTCTTCAGAAAACAACTGGATATTGTTTTCTCGGAAATCGAGACCTTTGATGAGCGTGATGCCGATACATTTGCCCGAAATAACGTCTCGTAAACTTTCGCAGGTTTTATAAACAAACTTTTGTGATCGAAAATGATTAATAAAAGCGGCCAAATGTAATAACAAACAGGACGCTGTATCTTATTTACCTGATGTGGAAGAACGAAAACTAATACGTCTGCGTCTTGAGCGGCTTCTTTTACATCTGGTATTGCTTTCAAATTTGTTGGCAATTTAATCCCTGGAAGATATCTGATCAATTTTTGGTAAGTAAAAATATAGGTAGGCCTTGATGCTTTAATTTATAGTGCGGGACGGCACATACTTTGTATTTTCATGCTGTTCGTTCATGATATCTGTCAAGTTTCGACCATCCACTTGCTCTTGGAATACCCAGACTCTGACAAGCTCTTCAAACGTGTCAGAGTTTTTCTGGACGTTTTCGCCGATAACCTTTGCAATAGCCGATCCCCTAATATACAGAGTCATATAGTGGTCAACCCTCTATCTCTCTCTCTCTCTCTCTCCACGCCATTGCAGGCGTCCTATTACCAGTTCCCGGATCCAATGATAGCAACTTTGAGTTTTGACATTTCTCGATGATGATAAAGAAGAAGAGAACAATGTGCGGCAGAGACGGAAACGAAAAAGAAGATGCGGATCTTCAAGAAGAACCCATGCAGTTTTTGTTGCTTCACGAAATAACGAAACTCATCAAGATGACACAAACAACAAACTTTATATATAAAAAGATAATAATTTAAAAGGAGACAACAAAAAGATATATCAAAATAATTTACATTTCGTGCAAAAGCAAGACGGTAGCCGAGTTGGGCTCAAAGGTATATTGGAAGGAGGACTTGGAATCCAACTTGAAGGTCTTTTCAACAGTCTTGACAACGGTGGTATCCTTGGTGTTTTCAGCATCCAAGTCGCCAGCCAAGATTTGGGCGACACCTTCAGAGTGGAGGGATGCGTTCTTCAATTGGAAGTTGACGGTCTCGCTAGAGTTGCCAGTGTTGACCATCTTGACAAAGATCTGCTTGGTGTCCTTCTTGGAGCCAACGACCCAGTACAAGGGATCAAAGCCTCCGTCGGTAGCATCGACTTGGATAATGGTATCAGCGCCTGAGAAAAGAGAAAAAGTAATTACAGTTTAGTTATCCGGGCAAAAAAAGACGTTTACTCGATTGTGAACTTACGGTTCTTGCTCCACATTTGGAAAGCATAGTAGCTAGGAGTCAACCAGACGGATTCGGTGTCAAAGTGGATCATGTCTGTATATAAAAATAGGTAAGAATAAATATAAAGATACTTTACTCACACACGGATATGCATGTGGATACTTGCCTGGGTTCCACTGTTCATGACCATCACGCTTCAAGGTGGGTGCGTAGGCGATCATCTTGACCAAGTCTGCGTTGCGTTCAAGACCAGTCATAAAGACAGCATCGGCCAAAGCAGCCTGCATGTTGGCGGGAGAGCTACCGCAGCAACCCTTGACGTTGGTACCGAATTCGCCGACAAAAACTCCAGTGCCGTTGCGGGGCCAGTTGTCATAGTGGTCAAAGTCTGCAATCATATCAGGGACGTTGTTGTAGTAGTGGTCGTCGATAAGATCCCATGGGCGTTCGTCCTGGCTAGTGGTTTGGATGAACTTCAAGTTGGGGTACTTGGTAACAATAGCATCGTAGTAGGCTTTGTAGCGGTAGTTGTAGGTGGTGCTGAAGAAGTCTTCGTTACCGATTTCAATATACTTGATATCGAATGGCTCTTCGCGACCGTGCTCAGCACGGAGCTTGCCGTAGGTGGTGGAGGTGTCACCCATCAAGTATTCGAGCTCGTTCAAAACTTCTTGGATGTAAGGTTCCAATTGATCTTCAGGGACACTGTCGCCTTCCAAGGAGTAGCCGGCGTAGACATCAAGAATAGGTTCCATGCCCAAGTCTTCGCACTAAATTATGTAAATTTGTAAGATTTAGGAAGATTTGATGATCAAAGCGGCGGGAATATGATAAATCCCTCATTTTTAGAATATCAAAAACCTTACCATGTACATGTAATCCAACAAGCCCTGACCGTTGGTGTTCCAGTAACTCCAGTCACCCATGCGTCCAATGCGCTGTTCCAAGGGACCAACAGTCTCATTCCACTTCCATCGGGTAGGAATAGTCTGACCTTCCAAGTTGTTACCACCAGGGAATCGGAAGAAGCTAGGGTTCATGCCTTCCAAAGCTTCGGCAAGATCCTTGCGCAAACCATTCTCGCGGTTCTTGTAAGTCTCGCCAAACAAGGTGAAGAGCTGGAAGTAGATGGAAGCGCCCTGAGCAGAAGCACCGTCGACGGAAACAACAAACTTGTTATCAATGGATGTTTCAGAGACGGAAGGAGACAAGGTAACCTCGAACTTTTGGAACTCGTCAGACAAGCCCTTGACAGAAGTGGATGCCAAGACTTCGCCGCTGGAGGATTCGAGGGTGACGTTGAGAAGACCAGAATAGTTGCTGGATTTGGCATAGAAGCTGGCCTGATACTTTTCGCCGGGTTGCACACGGATACCCCACCAACCTTCGTTGGCAATACCGGCTCTGTCCGAAGCGCTAGAAGATATGTCCAAACGAAGAGAGTTCTTGTTGACTTCGTTGAATGGAGCCTCGGTATCTAAGTTGATGCTTGCTCCGTCGCCAACAGTGCTCCAGAATTCAGTGGTGGGCGTAGAACCGTCGTCAGAAGCCTGGAAATTCCAGTTGCGGAGCATCTGATTGTAGATACCTGCATATCACACACACATCATTTGGCGTCAAAACGCGACTCTCCTCTTGACCAAACTCCTTCTTGCTCTTTACTTACCACTATCACCGCAACGGTTGATATCCTCATACATTATGCCATATTGTAAAGGGGATGTAGAGTTTCCAGGGAGGTCATTGCGAATGGTAAGGTTTAAGGCGGACACTGCGGAAGCTGCCAAAGCCAGCGCGGCTGAAATTGTGAAGACCTAGCAACAATCGATCAATGTTCGTGCGGGTCTCAGAACAATAATTGCATTGAATCACCTTCATCCTGCTCTACGTTTTTGAGAGAGTGGGTTTCTTCTTCTTGTGTGTGGTTGCGGCATTGGGTCGCGAAAATCTTCCTTTCTTTTATATGCTTGACCATACGGGCCGATAGAGTTCATTCTGTGCCTGAAAGTTAACGAGAGAGACGTGTGTGTGTGTGTGTGCAAAAGAGGTCTATTTCCCCGTAAAGAATCTCTACCTCCCCGCGGGTTTACGTAAATCCCGGACAAATTTCCCCATACGAAGAAAAGAATTCTCCACGCACACATGTTTTGGAGAGATATTTCTGCAAAAATCTTTAAGATAGCACAACCTATGCACCTGAAGATCTTGATTCCCACACACAACAAGCGGGGTAATTTAATTAGGGTTTGATTATATTTGCCAACCAAAACTTCAAGGCTACATTGCGTGTATGTCATGACTAAGCTTAGACAAAGAGAGAGAGAGAGAGAGAAAAGAAGGGAGAAAAGAAGGAAAATACCAATGTATAAACGCATTTTTTCCATGTCTGAAAAACCTTGTATAGGTTAGGTTCTTTTTAGTCCGTTGTAAACAAGTGTTACCTTGGTCCGGGGTCCCTGTTCTGTAATGTTTTCCTATTCAGCTGTATACTTTGATCAGTGAACTTTCTCATGATTTTGCGGATTACTAACTACACAGACAACCTTTTTTCATCCGTGTCACATCAATCGGAAAATACAACCTTCCTTGGCATTTCTTCAAAGTACAGGTCGACGTAACTCGAAAAAAATAAGGACGGGCGAATATGCTTGCTTTGGACAGGAATTGTTGGAACATTCCTTCATATCCTTTGTTTATGCAAAACGATCGTACCAGCAGTCAGTGGTCACTTAATTTGAAAGGAATTTCTTGACGAACGTCGACAGTCCAGTTCGCAAAATTGAAGATGTTGCTTAGAATAGGAATGAGTTTCCCTCCAAAATGTATATAGTAATGCGCTGAAAATGTTAACGACCCATACATAAATGTAAGCAATCATACGAGTTGCTGGCTGAGCTCTCGGCCGATGAATACACCAGAAGATTCTTGCCTTGGGTTGCCCTTCCCTTTGCATTTTGGCAGCTTTCACTTGCTCCACGTGTATTCCTTATTTGTACGTCAATGTCAATTCATTCGTAAAAAGTCATCTGATTCCATCTGATTAACAATCATTTACTGTGCTACTTTGATCTTTCTACTTTACGTAAGACTTCTATGCAATGAATAGTAACTAATAATACTTCAAAAAATTTCATCCGCCGATATTCAACAGCTTGTTTTTAAACAGGTTTAGTTGATATCTTGTCTTGTATGGATTTCGTAGTATATAGCCCCTTAATAGTATACCATTTGCGGCGCGTAGTTGAATGCAAGGTTCCTCACATCTTGGCATACAAGGCGTATGAATCCATGTTGCAGGCTCTTTTGCCAATTGCTAGCATTTTCACGTTCCCAAACTCGTGCTGCACTCATGGAATGAAGAGAATGCAGTCGCAACGCTGAAAGACGTGCAAGTTTTTGGTACATAAGACTTTGGTTATAATCGTCCTCTGCAAAGTAGATGCGCTCGTTTACAACAGCTGCAATAGACTTGCCCTTAGATTGCAGTCGTGTTATTTTCTTTTCGATGCGCTTGATTTGAGAGACTGCAATGAGTTGAACCCCGTTTTGTTCCTCAAATTCGTCTTCCGGAACGTATTCTCCAGTGTCGCTCAAGTAAATCTGGTCGATGGTAATTACTTTGAACGTTTGAGACGAAAAGTCCAAAGTTGCAGTGTGGCCGCCTTGATCCGCCTCCATATAAACCTCGACCAACATAAGCTTCTTCAAATTGAGACATCGATGCGATATGTAGCTGACTGCACGAGCCTTGAGCCCTGTCCCTACGATTTCCAAGCGCGATAGTGGATGAGTGTTCTGTCCGAGCAGGTAGCAATAGGTACAATCGATGGAACTGGCCCGCATTAACGAAAATGTTTCAAGATGGCACATAGAGTTGAGTAACGAGTCAATGTGCAACGTGTACACCAAATTGTTCAGATCAAGTGCGAGCTCCGTCAAGCATTTAAAGTGCTGCAGCGATTCAAAAATTTTGTCCAGCGGTTCCCAAGCAGTGACATACAAAGTCGTAGTTGTTTTCGGATTCAAGAGTGGTGTGAGAGATTTAAAAGGCGTTTCGCCTAGTTCAATATGTTGATAGCAGCGTCCGAGTGCGACTAATCGTGGTATTATTGTTCCCAGTTGCCGTTCTTCCAGGCGAGAGCCGCAGAAATACCAAACATGTTGAAGATGAGTCAGCTTTGTGAAAAGCTGGAGACTTGCATCGGCTATTCTGTGCTCCAGATCTGGCAAATCCAAGTCAAGCTCGAACCGCGCCTTCAAATCCACAACGTTTTTGAATATATGAGGTATATAATGTTCCACCCAAGCAAGGTCGCCGAGAGATCCCTCTAGATCCAAGTACTTCAACTGCCCAAATTCAAATTCAAGAGGGGCCGTCGTTCCAGGAGCGATCGCAGGAGCAGATACAGGCCGCAAAGAAACATAGCCTAGTTTCAAGCTCTTTAGCTGAGGTGCTGCGCGGTACAAGGATGCCAGCCAATCAGGCGTCATATACAGTGGCTCATTCCTCCCATCTTCAATAGGGACTAGATCATTTAGATCGCTGTTATATGGTGTTCGATATCTCAGACCAAAGTGTTCCAAGCGGGGCATGCCAAGTATAATGCCAAATATTCGATCATCTCGAAACTGCAGGTCCTCTGATACAGGCGGTTCAAGCTCCAGATGCGTCAACTGATGACCCATTGCTTGGTAGAACTGCGAGAACATCTTGACACTGCAGAACGTAGGTGCAGATGTCAAATTCTTCCACTTTGTGAGCTTGTCGGTAAACTTCAAATGACGCCAAGTGTCGATGGATAAATGCAGTTCTCGCAAGCCCGGTAACAATGACACCAGCATCTCCAATTCGACTTGCGAGAGTCCTGACTTCATATTCAGCGTACGAATCAGTGTGCCGTTGACAGCTGCGTGTTGGATACATGCGATAAAGAGCTTGAACTGCCGACGACTCTTAATCACCACATTCTCATAGAACTTGCGAAAGAACACATAATACCAAGCGCGGCACACTTCCATGCAAGTAACCAGGCTATCTCTTGGCACGTAGCCAGCGACATTGCTGGCGATCTCTGTGGGTAGTTTCTCCATTCTAACTTTGCCAATCTGCGTTGCGATGCCAAGGGTAAGTTATTAGAATATTAGATTCTGAAAGTGCGAGGGTGAGAAAGGATCTTGAAGTACAGCGCAGAGCTACGAGTGATACGTGTCCGCTTGACTGACTCGTAAAGGCAAGACACAAAAGGAGTATGTTGTGTATGGGGCTGCGGATGAAACGCATTTCGTTACACAACCGCCAGTCTGTGCATAAACTTTTTCTTCTGTCAAATCCACTCAGCAAACTCGTGAATAGAATATGACCATTGTGCGTTTAGATAGTCCTTTGCTCACAAGCATCTGCGTAAACCCAATGCTTATTTGCAGCACAACTTATTAGCACCCAAATAAAGAGCAAAGGGTCTAAGGCGTGCAACCTGGAAGGATTGCTCTGGCAAGCACCATCTAAAGTACATACTAGATCTGGCGAATCAAAGAAGGGATATTACCTACGTAAATAGTCATTTGCTTTCTACTGTACTGCATGTAGATGATACGATAGGATATTTATACTTGTGCACAGCTTCTTGATGTGAAGAGATATGAATGCACGTATGTAATAATACATCGACTGCAAATTTCCCTTCTTGTTTCCTTGTGGAGCCTCCTGCGCAAACTGGATGCTGCTGATTATCTCGTAAGCGTGTCCTCCAATTGTTTGTCAGTGGAAATGTTGCGACAGGGTCTTGGACAACACGTTGTTAAGACTAAATTAACAAAGGGAATGTATTTCTTTTTTCTTTTCGGCTGTCGTGAAGAGCTCTTGCTCCTTGACGTTGTATGCGAAAGCTTTTCAGACAGAATAGGCCGGATGCAAAGCATGGACTAGGTCCTAATGGAGTTTTCAAATGATTATGAGACCGATCGGGTCAAAAGCTCCCTTAAGTCCTAGAACACTAAGCTCTGTCCATTTTGCCAAGACGTCACGGCTATTAACCGCATGCAGTGCATGTCAAGAGCATTCTGATACCACTCGAGACAACGTCTCGCGCGCGCGATAGAATTTAGGTGCTGCGAGAATGCTATGTTACAAAAAATAAATGATTGATGCAGGTTGCTCCTGAAGGCTCTGCGTGCAAGTACCAAGTTTGATGCTACCTGTCAAGTATCTCATTTATCTCGATTCTGTGCATATTGAGCTAACATTGCAGCAGCAGCTGCTCCGAGAGTAGTACATACAATGGACTTACGCGGGGGACTATTGGGCAAAGGCTTTGGTTTGCGGCGCACGAGACACAAAACGTTTCCGAGGTTATTCCAAGAAAAAGCCCAAAGAAACTACTCCAGTGCAGAAGAAAAATGGACAAATCCATCAAAAGAATTACATAAAGCAGATAGTCTTCTCCAGCCATCAATGACCGTAGTACGTAGACGTAAGCCAGAAATAAAGGAAAAAGTTTGAACAAGCAGACTCAAGAAGATTATGAAATCCAACCTAGCCAATTACTTTTGAGTTAGAAACAAAAGGGTTTTACAGATAAATTGGGATCTAACTTACCGAAATTGTTCAATGAGCTCTTAGCAGCTCCCATTTGTTTGAATCAAGTGCTTACTTGCTGTATAATATTTCTTAATAAGGCTTTCTGTATTGTTTACTCTTCCAATCTATAAGCACAAGCTACGAGCTATGTTTGTTCGTTTTCCAATTTGTTGTCCAAGAGCCAAAATTAAGGGAAGGAATAAAACGATCAGCTGGGACAAGCAAACCAAGTGTCAGAGACCGTATGGGGCTATTCCTAAGTGCAATCAACTCTGTTGCTTTGATATACCGTCCTGCGTTAGATACTGGGTTAAAAAGAAGCATTAGAGTATCCTTTATACCGCATAGAGATGGCTGTTTGCGCTTCTATAAAGGCAAAAACGGCTGCGTACAATGGTCCAATCACGGCGGAAAAAAGTTTCCCACACACCCTGAGCACATATCAGCTTTGCAAGCAAAGAATAGTAAATACTCATATCTGATGCGAAACTTGCTTCATCGTATAAGGCTTCGTAGTGGTTGTTGGAGCAATACGATCGGTGTGCTGGCTAATATAACTTGCTGGTTTAGAGATATTGGTAAGGTGAATTTAGCATTATAGCATACATTCGAGTTTGCTTTGATTTGCTGGATCAAACGACGAACGCGCATAGTTTTGCCACGGATAACAATACTCTCTTGAGTGCTCCTTGGTCTGAACGCTATCTCAAATATAAAGATAATTTATCGATACAGATTTCAGAATTTTTTTGTAAAACAACTGCTTATGATTCAGGGACAAGATAACCGAGCCTCTTTGAAAGCAGGGATCAAGTGTTGCCAAAGAGCACGAGCATGGGAACAGTCACAGTTCATGACTCACTATCGAGGTGGTTACGCATGTTTTATACAAATTTGGAACCATTAATGGTGTTCATAGTTTAGCCGAAATTTCGCGGAGGTACGGCGATACGCCAGCATACACCTTACACAAACACTTCTGAGTAGCAAAGCGAACCTGAATATGGATCCAGCTTTGCCTTTTGCAGAATTTGAGAGTCTTTGTAGTGAATAGCGATCTACGTTAGCCGCTAGTTTGGAAAACCTTGGTGGTTTCCATGTAAAGGCATTATAATCCATTTATGGATGATGCTTAAAAACGCTTAGTCAACATAGTAGGCCTTTTTGCTAGCTAAGCAGCTGAAGGAGCTCCTTTACATTGATTTTGGTTTCCGCGTATGTAAATGTACTTTTCTGGACATACAAAAGACAGGTAACAGAGAGCAGAGCGGGGTGCAGACGATCGGGTTGTTCCACTCCACATAGCACGACTGAGATTCCGAGGGGGATGAAAAAAAATATAAAAAGGGCACAAGCCTGGCGTGGAACCTTCCATCCAAAGGTGGAAACCTTTTTTCCACAATGCCGGATCAAGAAAATCAGAATCATCCTCAACATCAACAACAACAACAATATCATCATCATTCACGTTCTCCAGTCTCGGACGAAGAAGTCATGTCTGCTACAATTCAAGAAGAAGAAGATATCGAATCATCATTGCCAGGACAAGAAGAGATCAAAAAGTTGGAAACGAGTAAATCAAGCAACGAGCCGTACTCTGTATTTTCAAAGTGGCAAAAGATCGTCATTGTTGGTATAGCCTCTGTCGCCGGTCTATTGTCTCCACTTTCGGCAAACACATACTTTCCGGCTTTACCAGCGATTGAAAAAGTAAGCAAGAAAAAAAACAAGCTATGCAATGAGACGCAGGTTTAACCTCACATATATACGTCGTGCAGGATCTAGGCGCCACGACCGAACTTGTCAACGTTACTGTCACCGTTTATATGATCTTTCAAGGACTTTCGCCAACATTTTGGGGATCGCTGGCTGATCGCTGGGGTCGTCGACCAGTGTACTTGGGAACGATGGCAGTCTACCTCGGAGCGAACATTGGTCTAGCACTCGCGCCATCGTACGCTGCATTGCTTGTTCTTCGAATGTTGCAAGCATTTGGTTCCAGTTCAGTCATTGCAATTGGTAAAGTTTCCTGCAATAAGAGACGCGCAACATTGTATTGAATGATGATCAGCTAACAAAAGAAACCGCCCCATTTTTGGGATTTTGTAGGCGCGGGAGTCATTGGTGATGTAGCAACACCGGCGGAGTAAGTTTTATTTTTCCCATTTTTGTACCATTTTTCAATGCGCCACAAAGTGGCTCACCAAACTTCCATTTGGCTTTTTATAGACGGGGATCATATTTTGGAGTGTACACTACAGGTCAAATGTTTGGTCCTGTCTTTGGTCCAGTTCTCGGTGGTATCATTTCTGAAACCTTATCGTGGCGTTGGATCTTTTGGATCTTGCTCATATTCGGTGCTGCACTCTTTGTCATCACATTCATGTTCCTGCCAGAAACTCTTCGGTCACTTGTAGGCAACGGCTCAGGCTATGCCAACCCGACACCCATCCAATGGTTTAAGAGACGGATAAATAAGCGACAAGGTGTACCACTGCCGCCCTCTGCAGGCTGGAAACGTTTCAAGACTTTTCCCAACTTTCTTGAACCAGCAAGGTACCTCCTTCAGGCCGACGTTACTGCCATGCTGATCTATCTCGCGCTGCACTATGCAGTTTACTATGCATTCCTTGTTTCCATGTCAAGCATGTTTGCTGAGCTCTACGGGCTTAACCAGTTGCAAGTTGGCTTGTGTTATCTCGTTCAAGGATTTGGATGTGTTCTAGGATCCCTCGTTGGTGGCCGTCTGTTGGATCGTGACTATAGAATTCTGGCACGCAAGAGAGGTTTCAGTGAAAAGGAGCAGGGCAAGCTACCTTTAGATTTCCCCATATATTGGGCAAGATTACGTACTGTCTGGATTCACTCTGGTGTGGTGCAGATCATCACCATCATTTATGGTTGGATACTTTCGATCCATGCGCACATGGCAGTGCCACTCATCTTGCAATTCTTTTGTGAGTATAATGATAATAGAGGAAATACTTATATTATATGATACTAAACAGAAATATCCATCTTCGTCCTAGTGGGATTTGATACAACATGCATGTTCAATGGTATCCAAACATTGCTGATTGATCTGTTTCCCGGCAAAGGTGCATCCATTTCAGCATCAAATAACTTGATCAGATGTCTCCTTGGGTAGGATTTATACTTATCAAGACCATGTTCCTACGTGTTTCCTCAATACTGACCCAAAAAATACTCGAATAGTGCCGCAGCAAGTGTTGCTATTGAGCCCGGTATCCAAGGCGTTGGTGTAGGATGGATGTTTACCATTCTCATGCTCATACTTTTGCTTTCCAACTCGAGTGTTCTCTTCGTGCTCAAGTATGGTCCTCGGTGGCGCAACAAACGTGCCCTTGCAGCGGAAGTCAAATTGGAAAAGGAAAAGGAGAAACAAGCCAGTCAGTGATAAAAGGGCATTAGATATTTAAATCGTATACCTTCTTCTTTTCTGCATTGTTCTTATCGTGGTATACCAAATTCTCGCATTGCATGATCATCATTATCATTTAGTCTAGCACATTATTCTTTACTATACTTATAAATATCAATGTCCTCCTCTCTTACTTTTGACTGAACTGTTTCCAATTAATTTTTTAATTGCAAGGAAAATAATTAAAAAAAGGAATTTTAGAGTTAGCACAGCACCGATCAAATGCGAGTGAATACTGTGCATACAGCGAGGAGGTCGGAAAAGCGCATATTAAGGCGTAACAGGTTTCGGCTTCGCGGAGGCAGCCGAGACAGAGAGAAAGAGGGAGAGCTCTTCCTTTCAACGTGTTTGTGTAACCTTCCGCAAGATAGGATGTAAATCCGGAGAGACCGAATCACCGAAACCTTGATGTCTAAGTTTCTCTTTTGTGAATGGCAAAGTGAGGTATGTTTTGTGAGTGTGGGAGATCAAAATTGATAATAAAGATCTATTATACTCTTTCTCACACTCCACACTCGCACGCACAGGACAGATAGATAGTGTGAGTCTGGCAATTTGGGTGGAACTGGTTGTTGGCAGAATGGGAACAACAGCCGAGTTACACTGTTGCTCTGAAACTGACAAGCACCGAAAAAGTTTCGCTCGTGAACATTACGGGAGTAAGGTTGCTCCATCATTATACTTAGAAGCATTTCGGAGCATCGGCTGCAAAAGAGGATGTAGTGAGTGGATTGAACCGTGCGTGTGTGAATGTGTATATACGTGTGCTCCCAATACAGATGGTGTATGGGCTGCACTCTCCTTAAGCGGTACAAGAGAGCTTGGCTCGTGCAGCCAGATGTGGTCCGACCGTATTACCCGATCTAGCAATTCCTCAGACCTGGGTGCCGTCACCGTCGTTTTTCTCTCTTTCCTTGTCATACGGACACTGCAGAATTTTTGTCGTTTTTTTTTTGCCCGTTCCCACGTCATTTCACGATACTTGTCTATTTACTGTACTTGGTTCTGAGCTCCCCTCTCTCGGTACCTTATTCTTTTCGGACGATAAAAGTCTTTTGGCTTGTTCTTACATGCATATGCATATTTTTGCTTTCCACTCTTTCACTTGAACTTTTTTTAGTTCTGGTATACAATAAAGTTTAGGGGGTTTTGGGATTTACCACACAGTCTGGCAGTTCAGGTAGTGAAGGAGAGAGGCCCAAGGAAGAGGAACCTGTCCAAAAACAAGAGGTTAGTCCTCGCGCTGAGAATACCGAAAATGCTCAATCGCAGCAGACACCAAAGATGAAGCTGGCATCCAACTTATTTGCCGGCAATCTGCCAACGTCTGTGCTGCGACAAATGAGTGCTCGATCATCTGCAGGTTCTCCTTCTACGATATCGCACACACACACACACACATTTGTAATATTATTATACCGTTTTCCTTTTGTCTTTTTCTCCAAGCACAAGATACCAAAAAGAGAGCATATGAACATATATATATATACTACGATGATAAGAGTGAAAGAATATATATTACAGCAAGACCCAAAATGATATTTAGATGAGAAATAATTGATGATGATGTGTTGTTGAGAAAAAATAAAGATGACAAGCAGAAAAAGAAAAGAATATATAAAAATGCAAAACGATGGGAATGGAACATGAGATAAAAAAAGGGAACAGAAGATACAATAGAAGGAAATCGGTCAATGGGGAAGTAAAATATGTTAGCTACAACACATAGAGGAGGAGTGAGTGAGCGGTTAGTTATACTTTGCATATAGACGAGGACAAGCGCAGATAGAAACAAAAGGCAATACATGGGGCGTAAATGAGTAGATGATAAAAGGTAATGCACGGTCAACGTACATAATTACATAAGTAAAGAGTAAAAAAGAGTACAGAAGAGGCATAGGGGTCTCCAGTTTGAAAAGAAGAAAAGTCAAAATGAGTGGGACGGGAAGCTTGATGGAAACAAAGGAATGTTGCTCAGTTTTGTTGAGAGTGCACCTTGAATTCCGTAGTAGCTGGGGCAGACGTCAACTTGCCAATGAATTCAGTGGGCATGTTGGCAAAAGAGGCTAGCAAAAATAAAAAGTTTAGATGCATGACGTCGATGCAAAAGCAATAGTCAACTTACTGGAGGTGGCTGCTGCACCGTTCAAGTCAAGGTCATCAGCGTTGGTGCTGCTGTTATCATCATCGCTGTCGTAAGCAGCTGGCGAGGCCGAAGCCGAGGATGATGAAGATGCGGCGGTAACAGGCTGCGAAGAAGAAGTTTGGAACATGACATCCCATGAATTGCCAAGGAGACTGTTCGAGTCAAGGTCGCCGACGACCGAGGAGGAAGCGCCTCCCTGAGTCATAACGAGAGATGGGCAAGAAGACTTTAGGCTGTCCTGATCGGTCTTTTCGCCGGAAGAAGCGTAAAGTTGTTGCATCAGTTCTTCGTTTTCTTCACGGAGTCTGCGGATCTCGGTAATGAATCGTTCTTCCTTTTGAACCGTTTGCTTGACTACAGCAGATTTAGCATTCTCATTATTGTTCGCGTTGTCAGTAAATAGTAAACTTACCAAAGTCAAGGGTGCGTTCAATAATGGTGCCTTTGGAAGGACGACGATCGTTTTGAAGGTTGGGCAACGAATGAGCAAGCTGCTGGAATTTCGTATTCAAGTTCTCGCGACGGGCACGTTCAATGGCGTTGTGCTCGGCACGTTTCTCGGCCTTGGTTTGGAATCTACTCACGAAATAAAAGGCGTCAGATGAGCTTGCCTAAAGCATGGGAATGGAACCTTTGCAGGTGAATCGAACTTTTATATATTACCTTTTACCGGGCGAACTGATCTGTTGCTGTTGGTGTTCAAACTGTTGTTGTCTTTGCTGATATTCCATCACTATATACGAAGAGAAATTATTACACGTCAGTGTCAAGTTGACGATGAAAGAGGGAGAGTGTGTGTGTATGTGTGCGCGTGTGTACTTGCCCACATATAGTGTATATACGTACGCTGCTGGTGATATATGGCCTGTTGCTGTTGGAACGCAGCTTGCTGCTGTAGCAACTGCAAACGTCTTGCTTGCTGTTGATGCTGAGGCTGAATATGGCCAGGTGCAAATTGAAAGTTGAACTGCTGCTGATGATACGCGGATGGACGACACGCGATCGACGGATCCATGACATTGCCATACATCACGTTCCCGTTCAAGGGGGCAGAGTAGGCTTGGGTGACAAAGTGGTGTTGATGAGAAAAATCAGCCATCGAACGAATAAAAAATGGATTGATGTTTGGAGAGAAGCAGGTAGGAAGATTAGAAGAAGAAGGAAAAAAAGAAGTCAGGAGTGAGGGATTGGATGGAAGGTGTGGGATGTATGTTACTTTTATATGAAGTCGAAAAAGGCCGCAGTTGACAAGCTTGTATAATTGACCGGTGAAAGAGAGAAATATATGTGCGTGGCCACGGATCATGTTCCGAGAACATTGTTCAGAAGAGGCCGTGCATCACTTCTTCCTTGGTTTCTGGAGCATCATGTGAGCAAAAAATAAAGATGCCCATCATCAACATCCACTTCATACGCGAAGACGGTTTGTTCCCCATTTTTCCCCAATAGTACAAACTGTCCGTTCCCACGAAACAAAGCCCATTCATCCGTGAAAAGAACAAGAGTTGTATAACCAACAGCACAACCCTTTTGGCAACAACTTTTCGTTCAACAGTCTGTGGGTCCTTGTACACCTTCTTCCTTCGGAGCAAATCTTTTTTTTTCAAGGTGACACCATTTGACAACCACCACCAGAAGTTTTTGACGATACACAGAGTCGTGTCTGTTCACAAATGATACTAACTCATTTCTCCATTTTCCATTTATATGAAGTCGAAAAAGGCCGCAGGTCACGGGGTCGGCCTTTTTATTACCTCTGTCATCCGTAGAAATTGAAAGGAGATAGCACCAGATCTACGCTCGTATTCTCTGTTCCGTTCGGCTGTGTGTAAGCTCTTGGTTCGTTGTACGCCCCGTGCACGGCTTTGTCAACGCAACTGATTTTTACAGATCCCCCCTCCCTTCTCCCACCCCCAAGTAAGTAACCACCCGTAGACTAAAGAGACTACGGGTTGCCCTCGGTCTGGACTCACCCATTCCATGTTTATGTTTTTGTTCATGCTAAACTTATTCTTGTTTTCTTGATGCCCAAAAGATTGCATGCAGCTAGAGACTCGGATCCTTGCATCACAGGTTGCTCGTGCACACACATCTCTCTCCCACAAAAGTTTAACGATTTTGGAGAGTCGGTACAGCCATGTAGGGCTTTACCGTTAATCTGTTTCTCTATCCCTCTCGGCCACGCCTTTTATGGGGATACCGGAAAGCATTACCATCCCCCTCTCTTTTGCTTACTTTACTGCCCAATCGTATGTTTATATTATATCAGCAACATCGACGATCAACTGGAACCTGTATGTAATCAATCAGGAACTAAAAGCTATAAGAATTTTGCTATTTTTTGCTGCTTTATCCTTTACTCTGTTTGATGTGCCCAGCTTTACACTTTTGAGTTTATTGAAAAGGTCCAGGGGTACATTGTTGAATTCTCAGTCCTATGATGATAAGCTCATCCTTGACTCCAGAGCTAGCGTGGTTGTTCCGAGAGATCCGAACGTGGGTGCCTTTTTGTGTAATCCCCCCCCTCTTTCTCGACAGTTGACAAGCTTGTATAATTGACCGGTGAAAGAGAGAAATATATGTGCGTGGCCACGGATCATGTTCCGAGAACATTGTTCAGAAGAGGCCGTGCATCACTTCTTCCTTGGTTTCTGGAGCATCATGTGAGCAAAAAATAAAAGATGCCCAT
>KK100031.1:96902-107663 GCA_000611695.1 Rhizomucor miehei CAU432
GTTGCTGTTGTTGTGGAGTATTGACGTATGCCCTGAGCAAATCGATCTGCTGCGCGTCCAGTACATTGCTGCTTTCGTATGCAAGATTGTTGCTGCTGGTGCTGGTGCTTTGCTTGATGACAGGCTCCCAGGGGTACAGAGTTGCTGCTGATGGATATGCCGACCAGTCATAGTGCCAACCATATTGCTGTTCCTGAGCTGAATATGCTACCACTGGATCACTTTCCGAGTCACTGTCACTGCTAATTGATGATCGAGGTCGTGGAAGCAGCTCTGTGTAGACTTGGAAAGGTGGAGAGTAGAACATAAACGACATTTTTTTCAAAGTGCGTGTGTGTATGTACTATGTAGAAAGTATAACTAAAAGTAAAGTGTTTGGAACAAGTACACTGGAGGAAAAGCAAAAAAAAGAGCTGCAGCCCTTTTATAAAGCTTTGCTTTACTATTGAAGCTGCTGCTTTTTATCCACGCAATATTTTTAGTTTCCCAACGAAGGTATCCTGCTGGCTTACTGTATTTCTTTCTTTCTTTGCTAATGGCTGCATACAACCTCCACTTTTGGGTTTAGACGCTGCATCTTGCATGCTTTTTTGCACCTTATAGCTGATGCTGCCCGTCGCCAAAAATGTACATCTGTCCGTGCACTGTGGGTTCTTGTCTTTTAACTCCATCGCACTGGAATGACTATAATCGATACGTACACACAACTTGTTACAAAGCAATCCTTTTTATTATCTCTCAAGAAAATATTTTTTTGTTTTTTTTCGTTCATTCTCGTGTAACCCGTTGGTTCATTGCAGAATTGCATGCAGATTGCATATATCATGAGTGATTATTATTGTAATCTCTGTTTACACCATATTGACCATGTCGTCTGTGTCCTTCCAACAATCCGCGTTGCTCGTCTTCTTCGGCATCCGCATCCGCAGACTCCATATCCACATTGTCTCTTGGTCGTCGGAAGAGGGCGATCACAAAGCCCAGCACGAATACAACCAAGAAAGCCCATTGAGCATAATAAAAGACAATACCAAAGAATGGAGTGTTGACAATAATGCGATCAATCAAAGTGGATGAGATTGTCGGGGTACAGATTTCTGGTTGTTTACCTTGAACTTAGTCGCCATGCCAATCAATGGTTTTCTCTTCATCTCTTTTCACTCACCAGTAGGAGCGTAAATGTCGCATGGTACAATCAGATCCGCATGCTCCGAACAGTTTCTTTGTCCACCTTCTGTGTAATTACACTGCATGTAACATACAAGTTAAGTTATTGCTTATGCAGAACAAACAAGATAAATCCAGTTTAGCTTACAAAGACTTGGCTTCCGAAATGAGCGTAGCCCGGAGCAACCACATTGGTTATAGAGTAGTTGAGTGCAAGCAAACCAAGTGTCAGCAAGATCGAGGCAAACAACAGACCTTGCGGCAACGTTGCGTGCCTGCGGATACGGAATAATGAGACCCAGAGGAAACGCACACCGATGGTTATCACTCCAGACATGGTTGCCATGAAAAAGTACACAATCAATAGCACCATGAAAATATAGTCCAACGGAAAGGCCTAGCCCCACCCCCGCCATAAATTACATCGTTAGTCTCCCACACATGTTCGATCCATGGTTTATTTACTTGTACTTACCTTGGCAAGGTTGACAAAGATAAAATTGATGGGATTAAACAAGTCCGGATGGCTAATAATGTAGCCGCATTTGCTTCCGCAGACCGAGAACGTGATCTTGTCGATACTATACAGTCAAGTAAGTAACTTAATGTACGTACGTACATGCATAAAATCTTGGGAACTCACATTGTCAAGAATATCGACGCTACCACAACCAGTGTCAACACTAACAGAAGGATACCAAACAAAACCTTTGAGGGACAAAGAAAATAACGATGAGAAATCTATTCAACTTTCTGTATCTCGCTTTCTTACTTCAAACGGTCTCATAATTTTGATGACTCTTTGCCAAAGACTCGCTCGATCCTCTTGAATTGTACGCAAACGTCGTTCCAAAATCCTATCCATGTCTTTACAACAACATCCCTACAAGTTCTATACTTCATCCGCTTACCGTTCTTCATCTTCAAGATTTTCCAGGTCTCTTCGGTCGCGTGCTGTTAATGCCGCGTTGGATCCTGCATACTTGCTTTGGATTGCACGTTGACGTTCTCGTACTACAGCTAGACGGATATCCACATCCTCATTCTCAGCCTCGATCTTGCGCCGGCCCTTTATCATGTTGAAGGGCAAGATTGATAATCCAGGAGCCTTTTATAAAAGTTTCGAAAATTTAGCAATACAAAGATGATACTCATATCAATTCCTCCGACTTACAGTGTATACGATGAATACGAGCATACCAAGGAAAAACAAGCATGCAACAACGAACGATATGGATTTTTCTCCATCTACATACAAGACATCAATAAACGGGATTACAGCAGCGTCCGTACCCCGGTCATCATCATCATCCACTTACTGCTTTCCATGAGCAATTTCTCGAGCCAATCAAGGTTCAGTTTTGGCGGTCGCTGATTCGGCTTGACAAAAAGTCCAAACAGGAATAGCAAAAGCGAAATTACCACAAAGAATGACGTATATTTTAGCGCACCAAACACTCGATCCTTGATCGTCTGTTCCTCCTCATCGTCGTACTCTTCGTAGTAGAAATAGCTGAATGGAATAACAAAAAAGCTGAATACAGCAATGAGACCGTATCCGACTATACAAGTTTTGTTTATACAATATCGTTTTTTAGTTTCCCAAGCAATAAGCTTCAAATCACTCGTTCCACGCCAACTTACCATAGTAGGCAATTTGCACGGTCAGTGTCATCCAGTAAATCGTATCCTTATCCGCCCACGATTTTTTCAAGCCAGTTTCCGAATCAACCGTTGAAGACACCAAGAAAATGTCAACTGGTAGCAGTGCCAACGTGCATAGTACGAGTGTAAGCGAGATTATGGTGACAACAGTGGCCAATGCCTCGGATTCTCGCTTGTTCTGGTAATAGCGCGTAAACGCAACACTGAACAGAAGGAGTAACTGTAGACGCTCAAGTTAGCTCGTTTCTCTAGATATTTTGAACGTTCTGCCGTACACCGGAGACAATGCCGTAAATAGTCCAGGCGATTCCAATGACTGCAGGCATTTTACTGTCGTTAAGAGACGTTCATGCAGGGAAAAGGGTAATTTTAAGTCGGCGCTCGAGCTGGGAAACAAGGGAGTCCGCCTTCGCTTTCGCGTAACTTAACGCTTATGAATCGCATATCAATAACTATCTTTTCCACAATCTGCCGAGTAAGATTCAAGCTGTCACATTCATCCACATTTTCTGACAGGATTTCTCTGTCTCATGGCAACCAGGAGTTTTATTTATTTTCAATGTCGCCTTCCAGTAGGTCGTTTTGCAAAAGGCTTTCTATGAAGGGAATGTCAGGTTGGGCGAGGGTAAAGGAAGATTGATAAACATATAGACCAACGTGGTCGATGAAGAAGGACAATTGACGTATGCTGCTGATACTGCTCATAGTTAGCATTGGGCGCTTCAATTGACCCATAGACGGTACAGATGCTGGCGAGTCTGGGACATCTCTCGAAAATGGTTCCTAGAGACAAATTGGTATCATTGTGAGCAAAACCACCATCTAGCTACTTTTCCTTCTCTTTATAAACCATTACCGAAAAGGAATCGTCGTGGGTCAGTTTTTCGCTGAGCATATCCATGACAGGTTTTGGACCTTCTCGAGCTTTCCGTCGAGTGATTGAGTCAACTGTATCGCGAATAAAGATCCATTGATAACTATAACATACGACACGTGTTAGTATAATTTTTCTGTTGCATCGCTGGAAAAGTGGCTACAAACATTTGGAAAGCATCCGTTTCTAAAGTACAAAGCAGATCGAGGAACTTGCATCCAGCGAGTGCGATCTGTGCTTCTTCAGGTCGATCGTGTCCTCCATCAGACAAATAAGTGTTGAAAAGTCTCATCTACATCAAGACAATTAGTGTTAGCATAGATATCATGGTTTCGTCCACGCGATTCTTACCAACTCGGTAACCAGCACAGGCCAAAAGTTTAAAAGATGCTTCTGAGAAAACCGGACAAGCATGATACGCAGACAAAGGTATATTTCGACGTGCACCATCTCGCCATGCTCCAGCTTGAGCAGTTCGACAATTTTCTCTTGGATCACTGGCAATTGTGGTACATACTGATCAACAGCCCCGCAGAATATAACGTACGAAAGTCGACGCAGGTTAAAAGCTCTGTTGATAGTTTCTTGATCCTTGTTGCTGAAGAATGCTGTCGAGGGAGAGGTGGTTATTCGACCCATCAGTTCCGTAAATCGCTCCTTTTCCAAGTTGAATACGGTTTCAATAATCGTCTTCCATCGTTTCGCTGTAGCCGAGTTCATGTAGAAGAACCGATTGTCCAAAAATACGTCCCAAACTTCTTTGCGCCATGTCTTGTAAGAAAATGGCATTTTCGTCATTTCGCATATTTGATCCAAAACGATCGCAGTCTTTCCAAAGCTAGTATCCATATATTGTTTTATCAATAAGAGTCTTGTTGAAAAATATATCCCAATTTCTCTCCCACTTACACAGCTTTTGATCGCAAGGCAGACCAACTGCCGCAGGTTACGGCAGATGCTGCATCCACAACCAAGTCCTCTCCGGCGACATCATTATCTTCATCAGCGAAGGTTGTTAAGCAGTGAAACGATTCTGTCTTGATCGCCGATGATCTGTCGTAATTCGGGTATAACAACAGTTGCAAGATAGGTATTGACTTGAGCTATAAGGACATCCTCGCTGGACTTCCACCCAGCTTTCTTTTCCAGGTCGGATACATTGCTTGTCGACATGTTTCGAGTCACATCACTCAAGGTGGTTTCAGAGAGTGAGAGACTATCGGATGGGCTGTAAGAAGCATCGTCCTCTTCGTGAGCGTTTGATCGCCGTAACCATATGCCTTGATCAAAGGAACGACCAGCAATCAATATACAGTAATCCACGCAGCGCTGATACAGGTCTTGTGCATCACGCCGTGTCTTTCTGTCGTCAATGACGGATGATTGAATGAGTCCATCGACGGCCACTGTCAGGAACCGCAGCAGTCCAGGTAAAACATTTTGTGTGCTGATGCTTGTGACAAGTAATCTTTTGCAAAGGAATGTATCAAGGGCCACAGTTGGGCGAGCGGATCCATCTTGATGAGGTTCTTGCAATATATCTCGGCAAATCGTAAGATTGAAGTATCCGTCCTGCAAAGATATATACTTAGAGGGATTTTCTCCCTAACCGGTATTCTCTGTATACTCACAGTTTGCCTGTACGTAAAATGTTACGCCGCCTATGAACAGGCATACCTGGTGTTCGTTGTCGAATGCCGTCTAAAAGAGTCGAAAGAATGTGTTGGGGACTACTGGTCGGTGTTGCTGATAGGACATGAAGTACAGATAGGTCATATTGCTCGGATGATGTCTACATGATTTCCATTTAGCACTGCGCTAACTCTTACCTTTTTCGTTGTATAACTCACCTCATACTCTAATGCCAGCGGATTCTCCATGAAGAATATCTCCGTGAATCCTTCCATAAAATCAAAAGTGCAAAACTTGTAAAATCTCTCAAAGATGCTCTCCAGTCTTGCCTTGACATGGTCTGCTGCAAATGCAAAGCTCTGCAAAATTGCGTCTCTCTTTGCATGTCCAACAGCGTCCACTGTCTTCGGATCCCAGTCTGGTTGACTAAAGACACGCCAAACGTCCAAAAGAATGTGCAATATTATAGGTAGTTGATAGAGAATAGCATCACGTGGCTACTTTGTAGTTAGATGACTGATTTCAATGCGTCTGTACCAAAAATACCTTTACGTCTCCCGGACGCACAGAATCTGCGGAATGGACAAGTTGGGCAAATCCGTAGAGAGTCGAACTATTGTCAATCTTCGGCGTGAGGAGTAAGCAGTCTGGTGACTTGTTTGGATACCATTCGTCAGTAAGACCCCTTTCAGTCAGACAAAAGGATGCTATGCGTTCGAGACCATTCAAAAATACAAGGATATCTTGCTCCGGGCCACCGACGACAGCGCTGTGTTCCTGCAGGTATGGTCCGCGGTGATCTTTCTCCATATGCGGTGCTATCTCCTCGGAAACTCGCCGACTGTGGTACGCCGACATCGTAGATAATGAGGGCATTGATGATTCGCCATGCATTAAAAGTCTGACGGCAGTGTGACACAAGGTTACCTGTTCACAAATTGTCATCAAAATGGGCACGACCATCTGCCGAAAACCTCCGCGCAAGTTGGAGAGAGAGGCAAGGATAAAGTCTATCCAATGCTGGAGTATAGGTCGATTACTTGGAAGTGTCAGAGCATCCGAAACGCACTTGACAAAAAGTGCAGTAGTGTCGCGGGCAAGCTCCACAGCCTCTGCAGCTTGCGAGGCGCCCACACCGGCTAATGGTATCCGGGATACGGAATCCATCGAGTACTGGTTTAATGCATCGTTTGTGGCACTGTCAATGGACCCATGCCGACGGTATTTCTCGGGTGATCCTTTGTGGTGATGGAGCGCGGCAGCCGCAGTGATAGCCATCGTTGCATGGACCACGTGCAAAAGTTTTTGCTGTAATTCCAGGTTGCCCGTGTTTACACAGAATAGAAGCTTCCGTAACACATTTTCTTGGACGAGGCGTGTGATATGCATGTCGACATGATCAAGTTTCGAAACTACCTGATAAAGCAATTCCGCTGCCCGCAGCTGAATGCTCCGTATCGATTTTTCCATCGTTTGTCTATATTTATCATTCGGCTCGCTTGCCAGGAACCTAACCGAGCAGTTAGCATATATTGCTCGGGAATGACTTTTCGCGGGCATTAAACTACCTCAAGGAAATATAAACTAGCACTTCCAAGAAAGACAGTGATTGACTGTCTGATAAAGATTTAGTCGAGGATCCGTTTGCAAACTTCAGTTATAGCTTACCTTGCGCCGAGATTCCTAGACTTGTCTCTATGTGATGTGGCATAGCTCCAATGTTTCCAATACGATGGTTCTTGCAAGCTTTCAAGAACGCTGTCGTCCCATACTCGCTCAGAGAAACCAGATTGGCAAACATATAATCGACCGTTGCCATATCGAAAGGTCGCAGATATATGTAAAACGGTATCACGACTTCCGTTTCTTGACCGGTTGTTGTTTGGTGCTCAAACGATATACGTTTTTCTGTCGCGCGTCGCATAATATTCTTGCTAAGCATAGAGATGACAAACGGCTCCAGTATCCGCGCGTAGTTTTTGAGATGATAACGCAACCATGTTTCTCCTAACCGTCGATCCAAAGGTGAAGAGCCCTCCCGTAAAGTGTCCAGCACAAGGAAAAGGGGGCGGGCAAAAATGGTTGCAGCTTCCACTACGTCTTCAGAGTGTTCCCAGACTATACCGAATTTTTCGTAATTTGCAGAGCGCTGCTCATCATCTGAGGCGACTAGGTACGCCGATACAATGGTTTCAATTTGGAGGGGCAAGGAGGATTCGGTCAATAGCCAGACAAGTTGTACAGTCCGCATATGCAAGAGGGGCAGATTGGGTGATAGGAAACTCCATAGTCTGTCCATGACACATTTGAGGTTTTTCCTATTCTTGAGCACAGCGTCTCCAAGGAAGAATGGTCTTTTTGTGAGCAGAGCTAAAGTCGATAGGCCTGTATCAACAATGCCGAAGTCGGGTCCATGTTGGCAACAAGCCAAGAGCGTATTCGATAACAGTCGTTCATTGTTTCCATTCCATTGGAAAGACTCGTTGGCATGCTTTGATATCAGCATTAACGCAGAACATGCACCGTGAAACACTTTCTCCAGTTGGCTGTCGATTTTCTGTAATCTTTTGCCTTCCACGCCCACGTCCACACCAGTATTCATATCGTTTGTTGGGATGATGTAGCTGCTTACTAATCCAACCAGGAACTCGGCCAAATAATTCGCCACTTCTTTCACCAGCAGAGGTCCTCGTACGGGACCAAATATCGGTCTGGCGACAGTATTAAGTGTCTTGCCAACGTTTATGTCTTTGTGAGAGATCGAAAGATCGCCATCGTCCTCGCCGTTTGGGTGCAATTTCGCATCTGCTCCATTCTGCTCGTTTGTGCCATTATTACTGCCAACTCGAACTTGGGTAGACCGTATTCCGTAATAATCTCTCGCATACTCGAGAATGTCCATCCCGCTCTGAAATTGCTTCGGGACTTCGGTCGTTCCGTTCTCAGTCTTTGTCGTTGGTCGATCTCCGAACATGTTTTCGGGTATCATCTTGTAGATAGTATGCATAAGTTGTATGCAACAGTCTATCTGTGGCAGCACGTGGATAAATGCTGAATATCTTAAGGATTCCTCCAACTTTTTCGACAAGGCCGCTAGGACGAGAGGAAGGTGCATTTGTCTGATTTCTTGATCAGTGAATTTGAAGGATTGAAGTGTGAATTGAACAAGGTGCAAATTGTCGAGATCTTCTTCGGACGAGGACCTTTTTGTTGCTGAATTGGCATCATTGCTCTTGCTCGGTAGACTCTTGTCGATCATGCTGAATAATTTCGTCCATATCATGTACGGTTCAACCATTTCCATCCACATATTTGCCGTTTGTAGAATCTGCAAATTCACTTTTGAGATGACTTTTCAATGTAAGAGAATGTTTATGCTGTACCTCTGCTCCATATGAGCCACGACGGACGAGAGTCTGAATACTTTGCAGCGAATCCGTGAAAACATTTTGTACGATCGTCTGCCCTATTTCCCACTTATCCAAGAGAGAAATCAGGATCTTATAAGGCTTTTGTGCGTCTGCGATTATGGCATCTCGATCCTGATTATGCTGTTGCTGCTGACCGATATCTGTAGATGCAAAAAAAAGTCCTCTAATTGCTTGCGTCGCAGCTTTCTCTGCGTATGTGTTGAAATAGATGACTTGTTTTTGCGATGAACTGTCGTCACCGAGGAGCCAGGCATACAGTCGACGATTCAGTGACATGTCTTTTCGAAGAACGATAGCTAAAGCTGATCTCATAAGTACGACAAGATCATCGTGGGGTATAGTGCTTGAGATTCATTGTTAAGTAATCATTTCATATGCTTACAATGGACCGTGACTCACCGGTATTTAAGCATGAAATTTTGCACGAGTAATTCAAGCATGCCGCGTTGTACAAGAAGCTGTTGGTCCAAAAGTGTAGCGGCAAACGCACGGACCATCAAACTGATACTTTCTGACGTGCCAAGGACGACTGCCACGTCTACAAAGTCTCTTTATCAAAACCTTCTCTCTGATTTATCCTGTTGACAATTTTTTCTTTACCTTCTTTTCCAGCCATTTTTGGTAGCCTTCGCAACAGATAATTCAACGCTGGAGGGCGCAATCCAGGATTGCTGATCATGATGCGCCATATGCATGAATAGAAGAATGGCAAATCCACTGTTTCTCCCAACTGATCCATCAAATCCACCACCTATAAAATCTCTGTTTGAGATTCCATTTTCCAAGTTATCGTCGTTCCTCCGCTCATTACCTTGTCGAAAAATTCACTTCCTTCTTCGTCCAGGGCTGGCAACAAGGCTATCACGAAACCTCGCATTGCAGGTCGTAATCGATTTTTCAATGGAAGATAAAACTTTTCAAATATGGATAGCAATTGCGGCTACAGGAAATGACCGATAATTAGCTGATTTCCACCCACGACTCTGTTCTCATAGGTAAGTGTACCTTGACGTGCATAGCGGCATGCTGAACGAATGGAAATAAACCCATTGACCACAATGCCAAGTCTTCCGCTAGTTGCTCAGGCTGTTTGCCGAGAAGAAAGTTGTGTCAGCCTCGTGTAGCAATTAATGACGAGCAAATGGTATGACGTACCCCAATTGTCTCCAAAATATACGCATATACATCCAATGTCTTTTGGTGCACTCCTGCCGGGAAACCGGGATTAAGGCACTGTGCAAGGCGTTTAGATACGGTGTATTTTCGAGGTATGACAGGAAATTGAGGGTACGCTTGGAAACTCTGCAGGGCATGTTGTTTGAGTTTTGAGCCGACAACGGTATGCTTGTCTCTTACCTTTAGCAGCCGACCCAAGAACGAAATAATATCAGCCCATTCGTTGACAGCATCAAACGAATTGAGGTTTTTTTCGATCAGCTGATTGTACTTTCGGAATCTCGGGTCGTTCTGCAAAGCTTGGTCATGTAAGCACAGTATCGGTGTTGCGTGAAAGTATTACACGTAAGCGTACATTCTTCTCTACTTGTTGTGCGCTCCAGTTTGACTTGAAATTCGACAAAAGCTTGCAGCAGAGATCGTGAAAGGAACGTGTTTCTTTGTATCCCAGCCGATTTCAATGAGTTCGGCCCTGAAATTTGCCAATTGCATGAACCCACGAACTGGAAATTTCATAAGACTTTGAGCGCCGCAAAACATATTCATAAGAAGCATACACGTTCTTTGTGAGCTTCTTATCCAAAACTAATTACACAAATACTGAATTTGGGACGCGATTCAAATGGGAAAGAGTTCGTGAAGACAGTTTTAAATTATCATATATGGTTTGTGAAATCAGGGACGGCATAATAAAATACTTCTAGCTTCTAGCTTCTAGCTTCTAAAAGTCTCTAACAACTTTTGTACTGTACGTGTCGCAGACTTTTCTATAGATTCTTTCGTTGTGTCCAGCACGAGAACGTTCTCTACAGCGTT
>KK100033.1:6610-36564 GCA_000611695.1 Rhizomucor miehei CAU432
TACCAATCCACTTAGTCAGTGATGGTCAATCCGTTTATAGTCCGTCTTCTCGTACTTCCCGACAGCTAGAGTCAGCTAGAGTATAAATAGGCGTAGTGCGCGATTAGTAGTTCAAGACAGAATTCAATTTTCTGAATACATTAACGTCTCACAGACTTATTCATCCCTTTTTCTTGTATCAGCTGCCTCAACCAAATTCTACACCTTCTCCACATGAAGACTCCGATTCCAGCCAAGATCAAGAGACAAAGTCCTGGATACGTGGTTCATGGTACCCATCATCCCCTACGATACGAAATGTAAGCATCACTCCACCCAACAATTTCACCGTTTAAAGGATATCCATAATATCATTCGTCTTTAAATTTACAATATGTTAAAGTATACGTCTTCAGATGATATGAACAAATGATGCACTATATCATCACGAAAAGAAAAATGACATTAGCGTTACTTTCCGTGAAAGACATGTCTGTTTAATTTTTGTGGATCGCCTTTTGCATATACTCTCATGGAATGTTCGCATTAACACGTTCTAATGGAAATGTACAAAGTGTGACAGAAGATGATAATTTACACTAGATCGATGATAGAATTATAATGCTTTGTCTGCGAACTTCTGTTGCTTTGCGGTATGATTCTTACTATCCAAGATTGCATATGATACGCTGTAAGTAGCTATACATACATAAAACCGAAAACACGTTTCATCATTTAATACAAACAGCAATAATATTATATACGAAGGTTGCTTTCATTTACTTCGGTGTTATTGGCAACGAAAAAGGGGCAATTATCGTGTACGCACATAATTTCTTCATTAGACTGGAGGACATCTATGCCATGATGTATCCCCATCCCTCCCGTCGCCTTTATATTCTTGTCCTTCACTTTTGTGATCTGAAGTTCAGCTAACGAATAGCATGCTTATTTTATTACTGTATGTTTCCAGAACTTTAACTGAACATTTTATTTGCAATTCGCTCAAAATAAAAGAAGAGAAGATCACAGCATACATCATGTCATAGATAAGTCCAGCAGTCTCTTGGATTGACGGGAGCGTACGATCGTCAATTGCAAAATTGTATTTTTTGATGAAATTTTGGGTGCTCTCACTGAAACGCACCATAGTAAATACCCTTCAATTTCCTATGGTGTAATCTGAATGCTGCTGAACGCGTATTTCGAACTCGCCGTACCGAGCGACCAGATGCAATCCTCAACGTACTGATCATTTGAGATATGTCCGTTGTCGAGCCTCGGAGAAGCAAAATCAGAAAATACAACTGATCATAAAAAGCAATTGACTTTGTAAGACTGGGTGTATTTGCCAAGGACTGTATTGACACACATCGCATGGGCAAACTGTTAGTCTCTCAAATTATTGGTCAGTCTCCACATATGGAGGGACTTCAGATAACATGCTAATCCTTTTGCTTAAATCATAATCAGGTGCTAAGGTCCCCTTTTACGAAGAAGTTTTGGTCAACGAAAGGTGCTATGTCCTTGCTGAAGTTTGTCATGTTATGTTGCCACGGTCTACAGACCAGATAACTCTTCTCCTGGCGCAGCTCGAGTCTCTCTTGCGGGCGTGGACAATAGTATGGCCAATCAAACCAGACCTGCCAGCGGGTTCATGGAGCAAGAATCAAAGAAGTACACTGGACGCGCCAACTTTCAGAAACGCCATCTTTAATTTCATGTGCCCGATATCAACAATGCATCTTCCATTTTTGATTGTAATAAATATTGAAAATATATCGCGATAACCTTTGGATATTAGACATCACAAAACTTGTTCTAAAATTCATTTTCCACAATAAATGTTAAATCACCAGTAGGCAACAGCTAGCTAATCACGGGAAGTATGTCTGCAAACTCCAAAAGCAATGGGAAACTTGGAAATTCTGGTAGTGTTTTGTGCTCAGTAGACGTGTTCAACCTCTTCTTTTCATCCTCCCTAGGACATAGGAATGCTATCGCAGCGAATAGCGTACAATCAGAATCATTCCTGATATTTTATTACATGCTTTTGGTTTTCCTAGCCGCGGCTGTATTTGAGCCTGTGAGGTCATTGCGCAATAGCTGAATTATATGGCTTGCATTCAGAGGAATCCACAATCTCGAGACTCTCCTTACCTAACGCCTTCATTTGAATCGATATGAACAATGATATCTGGAAAGAACCCACAGTGCTGGAGGAAAAGCGCACATCTCTGGAAGCTAACCAAGGCAGGGGGCAGGAGACGAAGTCCCTTGACACCACAAGCGTCAGAAAGCACTGTCGAAAGACAGCATATGCGTCTATTTGCCGCATGCGGCACCGCTCGTTGAGTAGGAACAGGCACCAGAGTGCACATGGAAGCTATTCAAGAGGAAAAGTAGACGGAGATCCATAGAACAAACTCGCCAAACTACATGGGCCAGAAAGCACAATTTAAAAATCTCAGGCTACCATGAAAAGCTCAACAAGTCGTGACTGCGAGTTCGAATGAATGAACTGGATGGTAACTTCAATAGCTGCTCCCCTCCGGCGAAAGCACAACACGTCGATGATGCCTCTTGAAGCAGGACTGGTAAGTTTTCGTTAAGTATTCTACATGCACAGTATCCAGTTTAGGAATAAAGAAAACAGCTATAATACATTTTGGTTTTTATTCGGTGACGGATATTCTAGACTCTATGCGTTGCCTTCGACATCGACTATAGTCCATTCATGATCATAATGCATTGATCGTGAGTGGACGTCCTCGGCGTGATAAAGGAATTCGAAACGACCACGGGACAGGAAGCAAGCCGGTAGTCGATGGGTAGCGATACCACCATTTGGAGGAATCTATGACGACGGTTATGTAAAAGCCTCGATTAGATCATTCGTGTTAAGGCCGGAGTCGCTTACCTCGGGTAACACCACTTGCTGTAAACCTTGCATAAGCAGCTTGCCAGATAGATCATATTCTTTTGCGGCATCATTGTAGCTTTGCACTGGTTGCACACGTAATATCAACTTGACAGGATGGGCTAATGATAGTTAGTAAAAAATAAGGTATAAGGGGAAAAATGAAAATCTGATATTCTACCTTGTCGATTCAAGAGTGTGATGTGCATCGTAACAAATTCATTCGCATTGCATTGAAAGTTCCTATGAGCGAGTTTCTTGACGCCATTGCCTTGCAAGTCGACTATAAATTCGATATCTTCCTTCTTCAAAATGCTAAGCTGCATTGATGTCAGGCGCAGAGACGGTCGAAGGTTCAATGTTCCCTGACGACCGGTGGAACAGCATCGCCATGTAGCCTTGATACGTCGCAGTAAGTTTTCACGATACCAAAACATTTGCAGCCTCGCACGCTCCTGCTCAGGTGGCATTTTTGGTGCTTGAGAGACAACAAACTGCTTGTTCGGCTCGAGGGATGGGATTGGTTGCAAACATTCCGATGGCGCCAGAAAAATTCGCTTGACAGGTAGTACCATTCTACGGTCGAGTAAGTATAATGATGGATACTGTTACGAAGGATCATACCTTTTTGTTGAGCCTGGATAGATGGTTACCGTAGAATGGAGCTTGCTCTCGGTTTTAGAATCACTGTTGTCGACAACAAAATCAACTGCAAATGGCACAGTCCATGTGTTGCGAACGTCAAGTGTTACCAAGCAATAATCATTCTTATCCTGACTGCTGTTGTCTTGCCGTGTTATCAGCAGCAGATCTTCCACAGGTTGTTCCACGCTCTCGTCGTGTTCGACATTCAACTGCTCTAGTCGATGTGTGGCAGCCTCCACAGCGTGTTTTGCTACTGGAGAGTTGTGTCGCAAATATAAAATATCCCAGTTGAGAGGCTCGAGATTTTGGTAGACTGTAATCAGGACGGGCAGATAAAGTTGACGAGTGAAGAACTCTGTTAATTCTTCTTGCTTCTCTTCACGGTTGAGATAACCATAATCGATCTGAATGGTGCCTCCAGTGCTACCCATTTCTATGTAAGGTACAAAGATTTCCCGTGTAAATGCACGCATCTTACCATCCTCGTTTCCCATAGACGTTTACTTGAACTTGGAGATGCTCACCAGGTGCCAAAGATACTTGTTTGCCGACGACATGTGCATTTTGATCTTTACACCCCTCCCATGAGAATACATGCATGCCTTTTGTATATAGCTCAATCTCGTATTGCTCCTCCATAGGTAGTTCCGGATTAATTGGCAAAGGATGAAGTGTCGTCGAGTCGACAAAGGATAGAGTCATAGAGTCCACAGGTACGTTACCGATATTTTCCAGCTCGATTGTAACATGTGTCCTAAGATCGAGCAAGTCGAATACACATTAAGCAAACAGATTTTTGAACGCAAACTTACATTTCGCCGTCATAGAGCATAACCGCGTCGTGCAACAAAGAAGTGGACTTGATCTTAAGCAGCGGCTGGTCATTGATAACTTGGAGCTCATAGAACTCGATTGGTTTCATCTCATTTGAGGTTTCTCGCTTTCGACTTGACTGAATGGCACCAAGTCCACTGCGTAAAACGGTAGTCAGATAACTGCAAAGACTGTAAAGATAGTAAACGAGAGCATACCTATGCTTCAATTTTATAAAGTCTGTCTTTCCTTTTTCTTCCTTGAAGTTTTTGTTTTTGCTATCTTCCAGGGCTTTCATTTTTTGTCCATAATCCACCAGGAATTCCTGTTCTGCAAATCCGGCGATCTTGATAATGCATCCACGGACTGTCAGGGTTCCCGCCTTTTCAGGGGTTCCAGTTAATCGCATGTTGAGTGTGCCATTTGCAGGAATGGTGGCTGTAGCTGGTATTGCGTTGAAAGGAATACCTGACGTGCTGCGATGCCGTTAGATGTTCTTTGTCTCAAAGCACAGAGAAAGAATATGGGCAAACCTTAGTACCACATTTTGTAATTCCAAATCAAAACCAAAGGGATTCGATAGGGTCACTTTGAATTCGCTCACTTCATCCTTGACGAGTATAATTTGTTGCTATCAAGCCGCGTTAGATGGGATACCTCTTTGATAATATATACGAATAAAGCACACCTTTTCATTTCGCTTTTGTGTGAACGGGTTGTAGATGAATGGGTCACCGCTGCCCGCAGTGGACATGCTTATTTGGTTGTTGCGACTTTGGAGTGAGTGCTTGTAGACTGCTTTCCGGGCGATGGGCATCACAGCTTCCACAGAAGACACGATGTTCACTCCCCAATAGTTGACATTGTTTTCAACGTGGCCGACTCTTTTACCCATCGCTACTATACGCTGTATTGAGGATGCAAGGCGTATCTGCTCTTCCTTGGAGATGTACTGATAAAGATTCTTCAGCAACACTGTTGTATAGTACAACACAGCGCCGTAATCTTGAAAGCAAATCGTCAGTGTAGCTGTCACACGGCTAAGGGTATCAATCTCTTACCAGGCAGTGCTTCAGCAATGGAAATACATTGTCTCAAGATATCAATCTGCAGCTCAGGCCATCCAAATCTTAGCTTGTTCTTTGGCTGCAGCTCCGCGGACACCTTGACCTTTCGCATCTTCTTTCTCACCATCTTCCTGTCCATGCATTGCTTCCAGGGCGCCTCCATCATGTACATTTCGTTCTAGGTACATTTTTCCACTTAGTTCCTAGTCTCTAGAATTCGGGTATGCTATACCGCGTAGGATACCTTACCTCCGAGACCGTAAACTTCGCATACACGTTTCAAAACCGTCAATATTCCACTATCGTTCTTTCCGTAATCCTTTTTGGCCTGATCTCGTGAACTGGCCAAGGTAGCTCGACTCTGGATTAACAGAGGTAACATTCGGTTGACACTTTCGTACATTAACCATGCTGATTTTCGGTGATATCCAATGAAGTCCAGCACGCTGGACATTTGTGTGATAAGGTTGATCTAGTATAAAGTAAGATGAGTAAACTGATCGCGATATGTATGAGTATAGATAACAGATATTACAGACCTGATCCAGCAGAGACAGATCATCCAATGGCATATTCCATATCCGAGTTACCCAGTCTGAGATATCTGAGCGTGCAATACCGCTTGATTTACGCTCAGTTAATGTCGCAATAGATATGAAGCCGCCGCCAGTATCTTTTGGTTTATCGTCAGGCACGACCTTGCCTTGCACTAGGAGCGAAAGGACGCGATCGCTCCAACCATTGTTGGCATATACGGTCTGTAGGAAGCGTGCCACTTTGACACATGCTTCGGCGTAGATCAAGCTGGGCATGGGTATAGCCGAAGTTGTGCTGACTTTAGAGTAGTGCTGGAGCAAAGTATTGTATCTCTCCATTACTTCAGATATAGTTGATCTAGGACCAGTCAAAAGCGAGGAAGATGGCATCTCCGTAGTGGGCGAGGAAGGTGTTTCTGTCGTTCCTTCACCGGGTGCACTGCGGCTGCGAGAAACAATGTGCTAATTGCATGATAGGTTTAAAACTTGCAATACTTTCAACCTCATGTGTAAAGCTACATTAGTTACCCCGACATCAGCGTGCAGATACTCCAATAAAAGTGTTGCACAGGTTAGACCTTCCAATGCGCTTCCCCACCACAGAAAGTCAGAGGTGGCCTTGGCTAGTTCTATGGCTTGGGTATAACTAAGTTTCAAAGATCAAGTAAGTTCAGTGTTTGTAAAGAAACATGATAATAATATTCTGATACTTGCTGATTGACAGCATCCGGGAGTCGACCTGCCAGCAGGTACAGATCGGCCAGCAATTTCTTGATACGACCAGGCGTTCTTCGTTTGGTTTTCCCGTTCTCCCCTCCAGGCGAAATGCCTTGAGCGCTGCTGGAGCGCGTCATGGTCGGCTGGGGGGATGGTAGTGGAGGAGACATGGGTGATCGTGACATACTAGGTGCGTATTTTTGGCTGAAGGAACCGGTGCGGTTGGTTCCAGTAGGCGTCGATGCTCGTTTTAATAAGGATGATGAGGACGACTGGACAGGCCGTGGAGGCTGTGAAGCACGATGATTATTATAAGGTCCACGCGATGGTGCGCTGGAAAACGTCGACGGCCCGGGAGTGCTAGCAGATGGTTGGGGAACCGGTCCTGGCATCTCCTGTGCTTGGCTAATGTAATAAGCTCTTGGCATAGGTGATTCCAATGATTGCAAGTTTTCGATCCGGGCAGCCTATTGGCGAGATATATAGATATATAGATATATATACTGTTAAGCGCAAGATAACCAATTGACTTTTGAGATTGGAATCCTACCAAAAGCGAGAACTGGCTCAATATTTCGCTAGCAAAATCGCAAATCATGGTGCTCATGTAAAACGACATGTTCCCGACGTTTGGGATCATGATCAGGCCCTTTGTGTCATCAGGCTGCGTCTCTGTAGGATCAAATGCAAAGCATCGAGTGGCAATTGCTGTAGGATACTAGCGTGAATGATATTGAGAATGATCGTCCTTGTTTCGCGCTGTTCCGATCCCCAACCTTATGCAGAGTGTCTACGAAATGCCGATATCCTTCACCGAGACTCTTATCTTTCCAAGCTTGACAGTCCATAATGCCAATAACCTATTCTCATCGACTTTATATTCCAATCCTTCTTTCCTTGGAATTGCATTGCTCTGCTTACTCCAAAAATGCGTCTATGCGGCTGGAAGTCTTCCAGATAAGCATGATCGCGTGTGTACGTCGTTGTGAATTGAAAGTGCATCTGTCCCTCCTGGAAGACCTGACTGCTGAACATGGCTGCAAGACTGTAAGCACTCGAACATTGTTGCCGTAACGTGCACATACCTCCCGCGCCTTTTTGCAAGTCAGGTGTGACATCTCCGAGTCGAACAACACTGAATTTCTTGACTAGCTCGACATGTTTCCAAAACGTGGAAGACTTGATGGGTGGAACAGGTACCAACAGTACTCGGACGCGACAGGACGAGGTAATGTTGATTGCCAAATCCATTGTCTCAATGTTGAAAGTCTGCAAGCGACTGTGCCTGGCTTCCATTTCCGTGGTTACACACGGAGTTTTGCTTTGAGATCATCCAAGCGAAATGAACAATGAATTGAAAAAGGTTTATGTATGAGCAGCCTGGTTTGTATTGCTTTCTCTCTTTTATTTCTTCTCTTCTCTTCTCAGGCTATCATGTATCTTCCGGAAATGACAACTTTCAACCAGATACTACTTTGCAGCGTAGTCGCTGCAAGTATTTACCTTGTGCGCCGTGAACTCAAGCCAGAAAGTAGCATGGGCTATTCAAAGTTCGCTAAATCTGAAAACAGAACAATAGTAAGTTGCTCATTGGCCTATTTGTGAAATACTTTATATGTATCCTTACAGTGATGGGTAGATACCTTCGCGCGAGGGAATGCTGTTGATCTATTCACCTTCAGCTCTGCTATCTTTCATCTTGCTTGTTTTCTGTGTGCATCAAGCTCATTATCACTTGAATGTCCTAGGCATTACCGTTTTGAATCTTATACACTATTTAAAGCGCATTTATGCATAGTATCAAATGGACTAAACGCCTCATATGTATCGCCTATGCTCATGTTGGTTCTTTAGGAAGTTCTCTGTGTCCATAGATATTCTGGTGTCACCGTGCTAACGGATGCGTTGTGTATTTCCGTATCTTATGTTTCTTTCGCATTCATTTTGGTTCCGTTGACTGTAGAGGTGCCAGTAGATTTTATATCAAGAATCCAGATTGCTGCAGGCATCGTCTTATTTATAGTCGGCGAGTCCGTAAACCATTATCATCATCGCATACTAGCAAACTTACGCGCGCCTGGTGACAAGACTTACAAGGTTCCTGAGGAAGGTCTTTTCCGTTATGTTTGGTGCCCACACTATGTAAGCGCGCATAAAATGTAGCTTTCTCCTACAGCTAAGAGCTTATCCAATAATTGTCAAATCAAGCTAGGCGAAATTGTGTCGTTCCTTGCCTTGGCGTTAGTATCCCAAAACATGCTTACATTCGTCTTCCAACTATGCTCGACCGTGTATCTAGCAACACGAGCAGTAAGCACCCAAACATGGTATCAAACACGTTTCCCAAAGATTAGCAAACGAGCAGCTTTGATCCCATACATTATTTAAAGTATTCAGTACAAGTATTAGAACAACATGGAGTCATTTTTGTGTGAATGAAGAAATGGTTGGAAAAAGATATGATGATGATTATGGAGGAAGTCCCAGAGAGGCGGTGATGGAGGAGCCAATTGCTGCAGCCATGGCCGCAGTGACACCAATAGTTGTGTAGGTAACTTTTTGAGGCGTTGAAATGATGGCAGCCACGGACCGCCGTACTACATGTTCAACAGGACCGCGCAAGAAGATGTAAAGCAGCACCCAATAAATGGCGCCTTTGTATGCAAACGAAAGGCGAAATAATCGCCTCGTAAGCCGCAGAAGCTTTTGTTCTATCCGCACGACCTGCATTCTCACTGGAGCTAGAGCGTAAGCTGAATGTGGATCGTCGGGTGGCAATAAATGTGGAAAATGAGGTGTGTGTGGCCGGAATTCAGCGAGCTCATGGCTCTCAAACATTTCCTTGTCCTCTCGGAGCTCGCTTAATTGTTCTTGTTGCACAGCTGCTAATCGATTCGCTAATGCTAAGCCGTCTACACCCTGATCCATTGGATATCGCAGACTCCGTGTGCCCAGGAACGACGTTAAGAATGCTGCACCTATATGTAGTCCTGTCCAGTTGTAGATATTGGTGTAATTTGATGGAGGTATACGCCGATTAGCCAGGACAGGCAGGTATAAACTTGTACCGCTTTCTGCCCCGACGCTCGTTACTGGTGTCATTGTACCGGGAGTAGCATATGCACTCAGAGAACTCTCGTTTTCTGCTATATATGATGGAGCATCGAAAAACTCGTCTGATGATAGTGATACGCTGCGTGATGGTCGTGTTGAGGGCGTCAAAACAGGCGAAACATGTGGTGATTGTTCGATGACATGTGACGAGCCGTGGCCATATTTCTCTAGCACAGTATCGTTTTCAAATCCCCATATATAGTCGTCTTTGCCTCCAAGTTCTAATGAAAACCTTTTGTATGAGTTATCGTCATTTCCCTTCATTGCTTTCAACCAATTTTCGCACCTTCCAGGAGGTTTTCTTCGGGCACAATCTCAAGGACTTCTTTTGCCGAAGGGAAACTGATCCGGCTGCGAGCTTCGTCGCTCAAGAGGTATTTTATCATCTGCCAGAGCCCTTGATACATCCAGCCGAAATTCATAACATATATTGATCCAACGAACCCCGGAAACCGCTTGTCCATTATCTCCATGATTGCTTGCACCAATTGCATATCCTGGACGGGAACATTCATGCATGAGCCTCCATGCCAACGTGACACAAGCAGCAGACTTACAATGGGAATAAATGGCGCCTTGCCAATATCGATGATGACGGCTATTTGGGATACAAGTACTCGAGCTTCCCCTTGTTGCTCTCTTTGCGTAGTAATATCCAACATCATCCTCCGTGCCATCTCCATGACAAGACATGCGTAAGGCCGAATCAACTCTGTCAATGTTTTAGACTTGTCTCGAAACTGTGGAAAGTATCGCATCCGCACAACAGCTACAGGACGGTTCAGACGATCGTGCTTGTGGAAAAACGCAAAACCATTCTCGAAAAACTCGGTCGGTACGGACTGCCAGGTCAAATGCGCAATGTTGCTCTCTCGTCGCCAGAGGATCGTATCCATAATTCTCTCGATTGCCTTATTCTCGTCAAAGTCAGAGTACCGCAAGTACCGAAAAAGAGTAACTAGAAAGCAAACTCCTTGGTTAGACAAGACGATCCGTAGCGAAATGCTTGCAGAGCTTGCCTCTGTCTTGAATATACGTCTTTGCGTCTTCGAGATCGGCTGTGGCAAACCCTAGCGCCTCCACTTCTGTCTGTAGCTGTGTTGACAGTCGATTGATAGAGTCATTGTACTCGATATACTGCGAGTTTAACAGTTCGGCCTTTTCTTGAAGTGTCCGTAGCATTCAAAGTGGGGAAAGGTTCAACAGAAACCCATCTCGGAGTTTACCCATACAACCATGGTGTTCCGATGCCGCCGAAGAGGTAGTGGTGGCAGTGACACATACGTCACAGCTACCAGATATTACTATAGCTGCTCTTCAGATATCATTGAGCGCATTTCCGAATTGTAGATCACAAGAACAGTGGTGGATTCTTGTAAATCAGGATTGCGTCGTCGAGGCAGCTCCTCACGGAGAAGAGCTCGAGTCGTGCTTATCTTCAATTAGTCCGTTTCACCTTTTGAAAGACTATCCAAACCGAAGGAGATTCAACTACAAAAGAAAGGTTTTCTTTTGTCTTATTTGAAGTAAGACGATGACTATTTTGATACACTTCCGCATAGACCACTTTAGCGATAATAATGTTGCATTTTTACAAGTGTTGTTATGTAAGTCAAATATTCAACTTGGCCTTGACAAAATGTGCAAGACAAAGCGCAAATTGGTATGTCATGCATCCTCTTTAGTTTTGGAATATATGTACGTTTCTGGGAGTGACGCCTGACAAGTTATGCACAACCTGTAATTTCTGACTAACATATGTAGTTAAGCAGCTTGACAAGATCAACGTTGTAGAGACTTTTTTGATGCTACTCATAACTAAGAACTTACCATATATCTCACGTTGCACCGCCGTCGCCGTTTCTATCTGCTGCTGTTTGCTAATATGCAACTCGATCGCCGGTTCTTGATAATATCTAGACTCATTCCGGTATTCTACCCGATATAGCCTTTATGGCAGGAAACTTAAGTTTCTGTATTAATTACGTGTATTATGTAGAAACTGAATGGGTTTGGAAAAGGAGGCTCTGCCATCGAAACTCTTCAGGAAGTTATCGAATTCGCGTCGACAAAAGTCACGTTGTCCGGAATTCTCTCTCTCACTTTTCTTTGCGGGTGAGTTCTTCCTTCCTCTTTCCGTCTAAACCGCACTCTCCCCCGTCTCCTGTCCATTTCCTCAGCTACAGTCTCGCATTTGACTGTCCATGCCGACACTTTTATCAGTATCTCGCTCAGATCCCGTACCTGTACCAGCTATGGGCGAGGAGCAGCCATCTTCGTACAGAGAAATCATTAAACTACTGGCAGCGCAGGCGCCAAAACCGTACGGAGCAATTCCGCCTTTGCTAAAGAAACGTAAAAAGAAGAACAAAAGTCGACGTGTAGAGCAATCACAGGAGCGGAAGGAGCAGCAAAAGCCGATACGCCGCATGTCTCACGTAGAAGATTGGATTGTTGTCGACAGCAAGGAGAGTCTACCGGACGAAGAAGAATTGGTACGTTGGATTGCAGAAACCGTTTTGAAAGTATCCATTTTAACGAACTAGCTAATAGCTAAGCAAATCGCCGTTCCGTAACTTCTTGTCAGCCGACTTTTTGACTCAAGTACTGCCGCTGCATATGCCGCCGCCTTCACTGAGTGACCCGACGACGTTGGAGCCTGAAGTTCCCGGGAAATTGCCGCCGGCCCTGCCACAAAGGGCGCCTCAGGTCAGTGGCCGTGAGAGTCCTAAAAGGTTGCACGAACTTGGCGTACAAAGCGTGGACGATGCATCGGACGATGAAGAGGAATTTGACGAAGAAGAAGAGGAAGACGACGACGACGATGACGAAGTGGACACAATAGTGAGTAAGAAAGGCCGAAGTCGATTACATCCAAAATGGAAGAGCGATGGTGAAGAAGAGGACGACGATGCGAAGAGCAACGGCCATGGACTTGTTATGAAATCAAGCGTCAGCTCAAGTAGCAGGTTATTAGCATGTCACCACGAACTGGTGCGGAGGCATTCGTTGTCGTCGTTTACAAAGGCCAAGACGCCATCCACATCCACCACTCCGTCGTATGTCATGTCATCCTCGCCTCCACTGCACGCGGACACGCAACAGGTCAGATGGATGCAAACGATCGCACAGCTGCGAAAGTCACTCGTGTTGTCATCTTCTCTTTCATCCCCTTCCCCCGTCACATCCGCCGCTCCACCTAGACCAGCATCTAAAAAGAAGGATGGCTTTATTCCCATGCCACCTGCACCGAGACGCCCTCCTTCCCAACGTCGACGCTCAGAAGCAACTACACAACCACGATTCAACCCTGAAACTAATACCTACACCCGAGATACCCGGTCCAATCCTGATCACTTGCGAATGATATCATCTGAGCTTAATATGATGCGTGCACGTAAGCTTTTGAGTCCTTTAAAGCCTCGGGGTTTTTTGCCAAGACGTAAAGATCCGTTTGTACGGGGAAATGGACGAAAGGAATCCCGGCTACGCTACGAAGTGCTATGATATATATTTTATACATGTTTATACACTCTTCATTATGTAACAAAGATCTCGCTCCCTGCTAGAGGGGATGCTGTTGTCCATTTTACATAAGAACAATATCCAGGCTGGTTTTCATTTCGTCTTTACTAATCGAAAGTTTGAAACCTTACAAGGAGTCCTTCTGATATTGGATAACTCTAATCAACCCTATTTTCCAAGAGTGTAAGTTCCCATTCTACGCACATCCTGGAAAAAAAAGAAACAGCTACGCATTATGGAAGGAATATTCTAAAGTGCTGCTTTTTTTTGCCCTCGCATATGGTTAATGATATTTCGTGTAAACAGTACTATTGACTTGCTCTCCAAAGAGTTTCTAACGTATGAGGAGAGATATTACCGAGTAGCTTCTCAGTCTTGTCAAGTCTGAAAAGTAAACCTTGTGACTAAGAAGCAAAGCTACTTTGGCTTTTCCTTCCAATGTTTGTCTGGAGTGCTCGGCCAGTGCAACCAATACAGGCAGATGAGCGAACCATCGTGTGCTTAATGGTATATCATGGTGCTGTTGCCAGATCACATTCTTGATGACACAGTAAACCCCGTTTATCTTCGAAACCCCGGATATTGCAAACGTGCTTAAAGTATTGAAGAAAGGGTCAAATATATTGAGGGCTGACAAATGAAGCAGGGGGTTGAATATGAAGGGGTCATCGTATATCGTCAGCTCCCAAGCCAAAGATCATGAAAGCTCCTATCGGTCGGCGTCCCTCTCAAAGTAGAGCTTAGCACACATATCCCGGTCGATTTGAAAAAATCTAGCAAGACACCTTTTTTGACAATTTCACGGCGATAATTGTATAGAGTGAATAATCAACTGTAAAGTAAGGAGAAGATCTTTGGAAACGAATGCAAGTCATCAAGGATAGTCGACTTTGTCAATAAACATTTACTAGATAACAAATAGCAGTAAAGATTTCCGTAAGGACGCAAGCAATGGTTGCTCGGAATAACAGTAACTCAATATTCCATCGTATTCCTTGTTTTACAACGACTATAAAACCGCCATTGCTAGGGATGCCGGATCAATATAAATGACTGCGAATAGCTATCTATTTCTCCACTAGTTTAATTAAAAGATGGAGCTGATTTGTCTTGATGAGTAGAGTATAACACCATATTTGGAAATAGTATTTTTAAAGTTGCTTGTCTCAGTGAGACCGATCTGGTCTTTTTCTCTTTGTTCCTTCTATCTTCCTTCCTTTGATGATGGAGTTGATCAGTGGAAAGAGCAAAGAGGAAGAGGACTCTGTCGCTCTTATCGCTGCCCAAGATCAAGGATGGAAAGATCCCGAGTTTTCTCGACAGCGGCCACAGAGGGTAAACATCAAAAGACCAAAATCGAAAAACTAGGTCTGTGCGAGTTAACTTTGAAATGTTGGTAGATGATATGTCATCGATTAATACTCGCTGGTGTTCTATGTACAATGGTGTTTGGAGGCATCGTCATCGGTACGCTACTTACAGCACCCATGTTGACAACGGCGAATACAAGTTACAAAGTACCCCGTAATGTTATCTTTATGATCAGCGATGGGATGGGTCCGGCCTCCGTAGCGTTCGCTCGGAGCTACTATCAGTATCTTAACGATTTGCCGTACGATTATCAGATGCCACTCGATACTGTAAGACTCTTATATTGGTTCAGAAGCAAACAAATGAGGGACATTCTGAAACCGACAGGTTTAGCGCTAGATTCTTGTTGGCCAGTCACGAACCCGAAGCGCATCCACGTTGGTAACTGACAGTGCAGCAGGAGCCACAGCATTCAGCTGCGGCTTGAAAACATTTAACGGTGCAGTTGGAGGTAAACAAATACAAATGCACTTGTTTGTACCTATATTAAGCAAAAGAAACAAAAGTGGGTCCCGATGGTCATCCTTGTGGCACAATACTTGAAGCCGCCAAGCATCAGTTAGGAATGAAAACTGGTCTCGTTGCAACTTCTCGAATTACCCACGCTACACCGGCATCTTGGTCAGCCCATGTGATAGACCGGAACCAAGAAGACATAATTGCTGTGCAACAGATTGGAGACAATCCACTTGGTCGCAGTGTCGATCTCATGTTTGGTGGAGGATACTGCCATTTTCTACCCAAAGACGATCCGCGCGGCTGTCGCAAGGATAACCGCAATGTCTTCGAAGAAGCAAAACAAACATATGGCTGGAATACCGTTGTAGTTGAGAACCGTACCGCATTCGATGAGCTGTCACCTGTGGATAACGTTTTGCCAACAATCGCTTTGTTTACATCCGGAGTAAGTCAAATTTTGGACTCATGTTCAGTTGTCACTATTTTTTTTCACTCACTCGGTAATATCGTGTGATTCATAGCATATGGCATATGAGATCGATCGAGACAGTGCTCTTGAGCCAAGCTTGACCGAAATGACAAAAAAGGCACTAGATATTTTGAGCGCTGCTACGACTACGAAAGACAAGGGGTTCTTTCTGATGGTTGAAGGCAGTCGCATTGATATGGCTGCTCACTCGTAAGTTTGATAGAAAACGAAAACTGACAACTGTGATGGACGTTATGATAACTGACAACAGTAATCAATCAGTAATGATCCAGCCGCACATCTGCATGATATCCTCGAGTACCAAAATGCAGTTGCGCTGGTCAAGGAGTATGTTGATCTCCACCCTGATACTCTTATGATTTCAACCAGTGATCATGAAACGGGTGGACTCTCACTAGCGCGACAAGTTTCAGAAGCCTATCCCAAATACCTATGGTATCCTGATACTCTGTCCAATGTTAAAAGTTCGACCGCAATGCTCGCTAAGCAACTGGTCTCCGGTGCCATGGACGTGCCCAAAGCACTTTACAGCTGGGGATCGGCGATGCAACTGAGGAAGAATTAGATGCTATCTCCAAAAAGGTGCATGATGTCAGTGCGATGGATAAGTACTTGAGCGATATGGTATCCATTCGAGCAGAGTTAGGGGTAAATACTGTTTCCTTTTGTTCTCTCCGGCAAAGCCAAAAAAGAGAAAGGAAGAGACTTTGGAAGCTGATCAGCACATTTACGCTCGCATATTTTCTAGTGGTCAACGCACGGGCATAGTGGCGTGGACGTTAATCTTTATGCATATGGCCAATGGTCATATCGGCTTCATGGAAGCCACGAAAATACGGACTTGGGCCAGTTTTTGGCAACTACGTGGGATCTAAATTTGACCGATACCACCGAGCTACTGAATGCGTGAGTTGCACAACATTTGATATGGCGTCAATCCACTGAATCTTGCTCATTGTGGAACAATAGGAACGATCCATCATTTCACTTGAAAGCTTTGACGGAAGACGACAAAAAGAGTTATACTGACCACATTGACCAATACCACTCCAATCCAGCACTCTTACATCATTAGTCAATCTTTTCATGGGAAACAAGTTTTTGTTATCCCTCAATATATCCCCCCTAATTGTATTATACATGCCTAAAAAAGTGTAGCACTGTGAAAAGACAAAAAAAGTTTTCGATCATCGAGTTACTGCGCGCATTGCACAACGCCGAGAGGGGCTGAGAGAAAAGAGATGGCCACTTTTCTTCTATATCCTTGACGCCAAGGTGGTACAAGCAAAGGACGATCACAGTTGCGTGGTCAAGTAAAAAGTCATATGTTGTCGTGCTGTTTGGCATTTAAGGGATGTTTCCCTTGCATCGAATACTGTTGTACGTGCGCGCGTAAGGGAGGCAACTTAATTAATAGATGACACAAAGGCACCGTCATATGAGGCTTTGAGAGAGATAGAGGGGCTCTTTGAGTTCCTATATAACTTGGTTCCCGCGCACACTCGGATCCTCCTCTTCATCCCTTTACTGCCACAAACAACATCACATCATGATGACCACACCAGATTCCCCTCGCGCCGGCTGGCTGGCCAAACGCTCCTCTGCCATGCCATTTGGCAGGTCTAGATGGCAAAAACGTTACTTAGTTTTGCTTAGCACAGAATTGAGAATATACAAGGACGAACACCAAAATACTCCCTCTCATTGCATCGACTTGCACACTATCAACGATGTCCTTGTCTTGCCGCAGTACCGGATACGACTGGAGCCTACCACGAATGAGAAACCATGGATATTTGCCTGTACTTGTCAGGTTGAGCTTGACGCATGGGTAGAGGCCCTGTGTGTACGACTGCCATATCATGCAATCACTACAGCACCTACGCCAAGGAAACGATCAGGTCCTCCTCCTTCTTTGTCTCGGCGCCGGGGCATTCTATTACCGCCTATTCTCGTCGATTCGCTCCTATCAGACAACACTACATGTTCTTCATGTTCAAGTAGCTTCCTCGTCGAGACACCAAGTACCAGCGATATCTCTTCCTCCTCCTCCAATACCAAGGCAAACGATGATGATATGATGATATGATGGTCAGATATCCCCTACTTTCCTCATGTATAAAGAAAGATTCCATCTTAATTAAGTACTCATTACAATTCACTTCGCCCGTCCTTTTGCCTTTTCCATTCCATTCCATTCCATTCCAATCCTTCACCATTCTTGTTTTCTCCAATATGTAAATTGTTTTAATGCTAAATAACTATATACTTATGTTTTTACAAAATACCCCATAAATCCTCCACTGCACCTGCAATCTTTCCGCATGCCACAGAAGCTGATAAGGAATATTCGGATACGCTAATCTTATCATCCACGTATCTGTCTGCGAAATCATCGTTGCCGTGAGCCATAGCACCAATAGCGACCACGATGCTCTTGTCTTCTGGAATAGTCGGTAAATAATCGGCTAGACGGACAGTCGGGCTGTCCCATGAAAGTGCAATCTTGTAGCTGTTGACTGGCAGGTATTTCTCCACAGGGTTTTCAATTACACGCAACAATTTCTCGTTGCCGTTGACCGCACGGATACTGAGTTTATGCAGTAATTGCACTTTAAAGAATGAACTTAGTCCCTGCATGTTTAATATTTTCTGCCCGCAACCTTACCCATAAGACCTGCAAAACGCTTGAAGGTTCGCGGTATGCGAATGTGAGGGTTGACTTCAATGAGAACGTTCTTTTGGGTATGGATAAAGACTTGCAGCAAACCGGCCTTGTTGATTGGACTGTCCAGCAGTGTCAAAAGGCACTTTTTAAAAAGACGGTGTTAGCCAACATACATACTCTACTTGCTGGAATCACAGCAAAGTCCATATACCTGATGCAGAATATCAGGACGAGCCTCATATGTTTCTCGGCCTGTCTTTTTCAGAATATGCAAATGGTCGTCAACGTTCAAAAGCTGGTAGTTGCTTTCCTTATTTTTGCCGACTTTGAGTGTTTCGAGTGTAGCTTGTTCCAGGACCACGATAAGTCGACGAGTCTTTTCCTTTTCTGCCATGGTCTTTGGCACTTTGGGCTCCTGTGGAATCATATAATTGTCGACATTGCGAGTATCGCCAACTTTAATACGTTTCTTTGTCTGTTGCTCTGGAGAGTTTTCGTTTGATCGTTTCTGATCCTGGGCCATGGTTAGGAGTTGTCGAGTTTGGAGAGTTTGGTGAACGAAGCAAAGAAAAAAAAGGTTCAGCTGATTCCTGCAAGATTTTAAATCTCCATGGAGAATCGTGTAAGCCACTCTTCTTCATGTCCTCTTCTTTATTTCCCTCATTTCCTTCACATGGTAACAAGCGACGAGTGAAAGGGAGCCGCGAGCGTCCCAGTAAAAAGCGCAAGAACCGGAATCCGTCCAAGCTTACACAGCTTCCTTTCGAAATCATTACCAGCATCTTCATTCTCTCTTCCAACCCTAATTTGCCGCTCACCTGTACGACCCTTTTTCAACAACTATACCGATGCCCTGACGACATCAAGCTAGAATGGCTCATGTTCCGACATGACAATAATATCACCCAAGCCCTGGAGGCTGGTCTCAGATTCCGTTTCTTTTCATTATCACTGCTGCAAAAATTCGACCATCGGCATGGTTCCGAGATCCGACTCACCAATAAGACAATACCACCCTACTTGTTCACTTCTCCAAGTTACAATGATCTCGTACAAACGCTGTTGGAGCGTGGCGCATCGCCGCATAAACCACAAGGATACCCCATTATCAAGTCTGCTCAGATAGGAAATCTACAAATGGTCAAGACATTGGTTGCTTTCGGTGCGGATGCCAGTGCACGGGGCAACATGGCCCTCCGAGCGTGTGCAGCAAGAGCAAACATGGAAATTTTGCTATACTTTTTGGACGATCTTAAAATCAAACCAGATAGTGATACGCTCAATGTATGCGCGCAAAAGGAACTGTGGCATATTGTAAAGATCCTAGTGGATCACGGAGCAGTTCCAGACATTTCCACAATCAATTCAGCCTGAAGCCAGATGGGGTCATTTTGTATATTTATTTTTGTTCTTGGTTGACTTCATTTTTGTTTGCTAGTCGATCCAACGCTTCTTGTTCTGCCTTTTCCTTATCCTCAACACCGACACTCCAGCCCTTGTCGCCTTCGAGCCAGCGGCGCCATTCCTCAGGAGAAGGTGCTTCGCTCGTTCGCCGACGACGTTTTTTACGGATCATAGAATCTTCAGTGTCGATGATATAAAACATGTGATATGATGTTTTGCTGATTTTGTATTGCATGCCAGGATAGACGCATACATCATCCTCCGATTTCCGTTGGAGCATATTCCTGAATAAAAATTAGCCATTTAGTATACTATTTCCTCCCTTTTCAACCGTCTCTAGTACACCGTACCTCTTGAGAAATTGCTTTTCTTTTGCGTCCTGATCGATTCCCTCGGTTGGCACGTTAAAGTCGGAATAATTAGATACATATTCGTTGTAGGCCGCCCTGGCGTCTGTTTCCAGTGGATAATCTTCCTCATCCAAAAGCTGTATAGACAGCAAGCGCCCAATGGGATCCTGCGAGATATAACTAGTTAGCAAATCAAGCATTCGTACATGTACGCACGCATTGCTTTGAAATGAAAAACAACTTACAAAGACGAATCCAAAGATATGTTCACCCAATGCAAGGACTTCTTGCTCCACACGAGATTTGTATCGCCCGAGTTGCTGTGTAGTTATACCATCACCTTTGTTGCGGAATTGCTTAAAAATTTCCACTATGACGAGCCCTTGATTGTTGCATGCAATAGAGTGGAGCTAATCCAGAATTTTGTAAGCATCAGTTTCAACATGGAGCCCTAACAACATCTAGCCGACTTACATGGCGAGTTAGCAACATGACCAGCTTATCTATAGTGAAAATGATGTATGCCTTGGTGCCAAAAACATAACGAGCACACTCCTCGAACTTTCCTTGATCAATAGATCCATCGAAGAAAGTATCGATCAGGTCCAACAAGGCATAGTAGTAGCCATGGCTAAAGTTCATATCCACACCTGCCAAGAGAAATGTTAGAAAGCTTGTGCAAACATGTTTGGCATATTCCATCTACGTACCATGTAACGTTATGTTTGGCAAGCTAAGGTCCAAAGCCGCCTTTGTCGTAGCCTTGGTTTTCTCGGGTTCAAATTTATAATCTTGTGCCAGATGCTTGAATCTGACGAGTCTTTCGTACAATATCTGATATAAACGCAAGAAGCAGTAGAATGCCTTGTTACCAAAGAAGGTGATGCCGCTTGTTGCGTCAGGTTCGTCAACAACCATTGTGGGGCGATCCTCGTGTAAAGGTTCTTCAGCAGCTTTTGGTTGCTCTGCATCTTCTTTGGCTAATTTTGACTTTGGCTCGATGTCCTTGTTATTATTATTATTATTATTGTTGCTGCTGTTATTGCCAGCTGACCGTTGCCGACGTCGAAGCCGAGTACCTTCGTATACTTCGCCCATCGATTCATCTTCCTCGTCGTCCATGACATCCACCCGGTCAGCCATATCCACATCTTCATCGTCCAGCGGTTCGAAAAGTGGTGACGCATCTTGTATGTCAAACAAGAGAGGTATAAAGCTTTCCAGGAATGTCCGTAGTCGTTCGCAATCCGTAGGGCTGTAAACTTCTTGCCGCTCCAAGAAGGATACTATAAGTCGTGATATATCGCGGAACACGACCTTGTCAGGGAAGTCGAATAAGAATTGAGGCGGTACGCGGCTGTATCCATCGGAGATCAGTCGAGAGCCCTTCACCAGCAAATGTACCCGCGGTTGAGCCATGCGGATATTCTCAATCTCTTCCACAAGTGCCTTGGAAGTCATGGCCTTCTTGTCGCTGGTTTTAAATGTCACACCTTGATGGTCAAGCGCTTTGTAATAGTTGTTGGCCTCAAGCTCACGCCAAATCTTATTCCATTCACGCTGTGCCCGTTTCCATTCGTCATCCTTTTGTTTCAACCGCTTGAGAACAAGAGGTACAGTCGGTACCGGATTCTCGTGAAGCAATTCAATCACTTCCCGCCCTCGCTCCTCGCCGTATATTTTCTTAATAACGTGCTGGTATATTGCTTTCGAAGGTCCACCTAGACCCAGCGGAAGCCGAAAGTTCTCCTTCTCTTCTGGAGACATGACAGAGATCTTTTTTGCAATAGGTTCCAGCAGTGCAATGGTGTTTAGATTTGCCTCGATGCTTAAATCATAATCATATCTAGGGCCGTTTATAAGTGACATGTGGTAAGAATAAAAGCAATGGTCACGCTTAGCAATACCTTTCATCTTCTACACGGTGAAGCGCCTCTTCAAAGTAGTTGCGCTTGTATGAAATATGCTTGCTATCTTCGCTCACCCATCGTGGATGTGACACATATTCGTCATTCAGCACTTCTCGACAAAGCTGATCCCGTCCAGAGCAATGCTGCTGCTTTCGCAACTAAATTTTTTCTTTGTGAGAACCGCGCGAAATCATTTTTTCCCAAATTCCTAACTTACTTCCTTGGGTACTCGGCGGTAGCTCGGTCCGTAAGTTTCAAACCTTGAAGTATCAGGTTTATCACGACGAAGGGGCTGGTTCTCAATGACGACGTCTTTGCCGTCATATCCTACAAGCCGTTTAAAATGTTCAAAGAGCTCGCGGTTGCCGCCAATGAAGCCTTCAACGCGTGAGACGAGTACATTCTGATCCACAATTTGCTGTGTAAAAAGATTCAGTAGTCGTAGAAACGCATGGAAAGTCGCCTTGTTGCCAATATATTTTTTCACGCGATCGAAGAACTCGATTTCCTCTGCTGATATTATTGGCCGCGGTGGTTCTAGCTCCATTTCCTCATCATCGCCTCCCATGGAAACCGATCGTACATTGGACGTATGGACCTCCACATCGCTTGCCTATAACTGCGTCAAATTTGGCCGAACTTTATATATCACCAGTTATATACTCACTTTGGCTGATCGTTTCCGTCGACTCGTCGATATTCCTGGTATAGATCCACGTTTGGCTATATAATTACCACAGCATTAAAAATTTCGAACGGGAACGATATCAGCTATAAATTCACCTCCTAGCAAAGTCGACATTCCCGGTGTATGAGCTGCTCCTGGTGACTCGGGCAAGAATTGTTTAAATTCTTCGAGAAGATCTGTCGCTCCATCAAAGAGAACTTGCACTTGAGCATATACTTCTTGTATAGGTTTCTGCTCCTTTTGATATGTTTGTAGGATTTCCAGAAATTGCTTGTAGGTTTCAGGATAGTCCACAAATCGAGTCTATTTTAATGTTATTTTTCTATCTAGTTGAGTAAAATCTGATCACCAAATTACCTTGATCTTGTTTACATAGTTAATGGCATGGTTGAACTCAACAGGCGATCTTCGGCTTCCACCAGATTCCTCCTGCGTTTGGGGCGGTGTATGATGACGGTGAGTGTAGGATATAGGGGGCTGAGATGTTGCAGCACCGCGCGAGGTCATTGCTGTGCTGACAGGTTCGGCACGATATGCACCATACGTGGGCTGTTCCTGAGTGTAAGGACGGTAATAGCGCGATGACGATTCAGCAGAGTAGGATGACGATGAGGTGGGTACCTGAAGCGGTTCTCGATCTGTCGAAACTGTGGTTCCTGATGGGGTAGTTACTTTGATCACGCAACGTGATTGACCATCCATAGAGCAATCGATTCGGTATCCTGGTGGCAAAAACGTATTGAAACCCGATATAAGGGATGGGCGACCGTGAAATAGAGACGATACACGGGAGATAACACCGGGAGTGTCAATGCTTTTGATTTGCGTTATTAAGAGCGCATTCAAGTACTATCTCCAAAAACTTACGTTTGACTCTTAAAGTCTTTCATAATATCCAAGAATTTGTTGTATATTTCTGGCTGATCTGAGAACTGGATTTTGACTTGATCCAAATACGTAAGTGCATCTTTAACATTCAATGGTCTGTATCCGTTAGGTTGCGAACTTGCTGTAGACTGTTTGTTGCCTGAGGGTGAGAGAGGAGGTGGAGGAGAGGTACGGATGTCAGAGGTCTCTTGCTTGATTTCCACAGACGATTCAGGTGCGCTCGTAGGAGGCTGTAATGTGGATGGATTAGGTGTATTGGTTACTGGAGGCAAGTGCGTTGCTGCTGTGTTTCCACTAGTCTCTTGCATAGGATGTACACCGGGGCTGTAAGCAGTGTTAGGGGGTGCGTCTTCAATAGTGGGTGCCGTCACCGAGGGTCCACTCGAAGCCGCAGCACTGCTACGACAGCAAAGACAGTTGTAGATATTCAGCTTCTTGGCTCTCGTGCTGAATCAGCCTGCCAGCTTACCTAGGCAACGATGGTGCGTAACTGTGCCCCTCTGACATTGTTGTCGTTTCGGAGATTGAGGGGCAAAGAGATTATTCAGAGCACAAACGCGCGATTGACTTATGAAAGAAAAGGTGAAAAAATAGTTTGACTATGTAGAGGGTCTCTGGTCGCGCCTTGAAGGTCGCCTACGCGTCACTGGTAGATTGAGTACAAGGTGGAGAAGGGAATAGGGCCGACGGGGCGAAAGAAGACGTGAATGCTGAGTTTCACACTTTGAAGCAGCGAACCCGACACAGTCACGCTCAGGCAAGCGCGGTCCTGATTTCCTGGAGCATGGTTGCCCAAGTCGCAAACAAAGATCTGACTTTAAATATCTGCTTTTTCTCAAGGGCTTGCTTGCTCTGGGTCCCTTTGTCCTTCTTCCTTTGAAAAAAACTGATGAAATCGGCTTACGAGGTTTTGGGAGTCGCACGAACAGCTTCGCGCAAAGAAATTAAAAAAAGATATATCGAGCTCTGCAAGAAGCATCATCCAGATGTAGCCAGTCGAAACAGCAAAGTGGATATTCGTGACATCAACGCAGCCTACAGACGATTAATGCACAAAGAACCAGAGAGACCAGCACCTGCTTATGAAACTGTACACAGACAGGCTTCAACTCAGGAGCAACGAGAATGGACGAAAAGGTCGCTTTACGCTGGTCTAGGAATAATGGCTGCAGTGGTTTCATACATTCTCTATGAAGAAGAATCAGCGTTTGTAACATTGCCTGGTGATGATATCTCCAAACCGCAATGGCAGCCGCAAAACCATCAAAATTATAGAGAATGGAGGAAACAATAGCAATTTGCAACATTATCCTTTGTTCGCTTTCTGAAGCAACAGGTACAGATACATGTGACGCTAGGTAGCATCATGTCAATTTATATCATGTCATAGCACGATACCCGAGAAAAAGACCAGTGGAGGATTGCCCGTAACATTTACCTGTAAATATAGAAAATGCTTCGACATCGCTTGCGAGTATCATTAAGATGTAGAGGTAGGTAATACTTAATTAACTCTGACTATAACAAATTTGATAACAAGTCTAGTAGTGTGTTGCCGTCCCAGAAACTCCTGCAGCTTGCGTAGACATCAAAGATAGGAGCATTGGATGCGCTCCAAAATCAGACCCTATAATGCTCGCTTGTAGTTGTATACCCATTCAAACAGAATATGCTGTAATATGATCGTTGCTCATTTTCAAAGTACAGGGCATGCTGCCGTGATAGACCTTGTTAATCCTCGTTTATTGTTCTGAACTTGTGGCAAAGGCCTCGAAGCCAACTCTTTTAGTGCTTACATTATGAAGTCCATGTATAAAGCTACTCCTAATAATGGAACATACATCGTCTTCCCGAGGATTTGGATTTGTCGATAATTTTTCGAAAATGGAGTTGGGAGGGGAGGGGGGCAAATGTCTCTCGATGGAATCGTTGCCAGGTAGTTGAGTCCAAGTTCGATTAAACAAACTGCAAAGTATCGCAGATATCCATTATTGAGTTGAGCTGACCGAGAAAATTGGGTAAATACCAATTCTCTTCGTGCCTCGGCTTTTTGAGGAGGCATAGACTCTCTTGAGAGCCATAAAGATTGTCCGAGAGAAATCAAGGATTGAATGGATGACAATCCTTGATTGATTTCCGATATGACATACGTGCCTTCATCGACCAATACTTCCACGTACAAAGTAATCGACGGGCCTAAGAAACAAATCTTAGCCATATTTCATCCTGTGGAATGAAGACACAGTAAACGAAGTTACCAATCGCCTGGAACAACAGAACTTTGTTCCATTTGTTTGTATCTATGGCATCTTTTCCGAAAGTAGCCAATCGTATCAAGCCCATGGCCTTTATGCACTGTCTGCATTGCTGTTCTTCACTTTACCGAACATGACGCAGCTTCCAAATGCGTTTCCATCGACTTCTGAAATCATGGCGTCTGGCTGTTCTATGCGCTTTGTCCGTGACACTTTCAACTGCAATGACCTCGGGGCCTAAATGAAAATTATGAATACATTGATACTACTCTATCTCCATGATACTCACCAAGGAAGTCGTCGTGCACTGGTTGACAGCAAAGGTCGATGGATTGGATCGATTAATAAGCTTACTAGATCATGTTCGCGTAATTTATGAACACATCAGATATCTGGATAAATAAAAAATGACGCGGGAATGGCAAGTAAACCTGGGTGGAAACTGGAGGAACACAGTTTTGCTATGATTTGAAATAACGTTTATATCCGTTCTCCAGGAAACTCGACTGAAACTGAAGGCGATTTCCGTGCCCACGTCAAGGCAAACAAAGAAGGTTGGGTGAATGTCGGATATTGCAGGAAGTCACCTACAAACGACGGTAATGAGACCCGAGTACGTTTGCTAAACACGATGATCACCAAGCTTCGTAAACCGGAAGTATAGCCGACAAGGGCCGGAAATATGGCTGCTCTTTGCATGTGTCTAGACAGGCTGTATCTTAATACAGCCACAGAAAAAGATAGAAACATCTTGTTCTGCTCTTCAGAATAAGCAAAAGCATCACATTTGTCAGGAATGGGCGCATTGACCAAGTAGTGGCACTGCAAGTTCCAGCCACACTTTAATTTACACTTATTCTCTTCTAAACGTCTTGTCCATGAGCCTCAGGGCCATTGCAAAATCATGGAGACTGATTAGGCAAAAGTGGAAACCTGAACCGTACGGCCATCTCACGCGCAAAGAGATTGTGGAACGCCTCGCTCGTCTGGAATCACTTAGCAACTCGCAAGCAACCCTCACCAAAGCAGAAACAGCACGTCCTTTTGACTTTTCCAAAGTTCGGCAGCAGCGTGTGGCGTTCAAGGTTGCGTACCTGGGCTGGAACTATTATGGCTTTACGTCGTGTCACAAGGAAGATGAATTCCCTTCAGTTCAGGGCCAGTTGCTAGAAGCATTGAAAAATTGCAAACTTATTCAAGACCTGTCGACATGCGGATTTTCTCTGTGTGGACGGACTGATACAGGTGTGAGTGGATTGGGCCAAGTTATAGCGCTCAATGTGCGTGCTAGCAGCTCAGGAACGGCTGACGAGCTGCCATACCTTGCCATGCTCAACAGACAATTACCTGACGATATCCGCGTTTGGGCCTGGGCGCCCGTACCACCCGAATTCAACGCTCGATTCTCCTGTCAATCACGAACATACCATTATTATATCCCAACCGATGGATTAGATCTTGAAGCGATGCAGCAAGCAGCAGAATATTTTCTTGGAGATCAAGACTTTCGGCATTTTTGCAAGTTCAACCCGGCCAAGAACGTCAAGGACTATCGCCGTACTATTTACGCTATGGATGTGCAACGAATCACACCAACATTTGGTCGGATACAAGTAACTGGCAGCGCATTCTTGTGGCATCAGGTTAGATGCATGGTCTCTGTTTTACTCCTGGTAGGCCAAAGACTAGAGAAGCCCGAGATCGTAAAAGCGCTGCTGGATGTGGAACATATTACGGGCAAACCTCAGTATCCACTGGCAAGTCCTCTACCATTGGTTCTGTATGACTGCGCATTTGATAACATCGACTGGCGAGTGGACGGAACGAGCCGCACGCGCGACCATTGGCATGCCTTATGGAGCAAGCAAACGACGAAAGCACTACTGTTTGAGAGTTTCACAAACGCTCTAGAAAATAACAAGTCTGAAAAGGTCACAAAGATGTTTCTGGGCGCAGCCAAAGAGATATGGACAAAGAACTATGTACCTCTTCTCCAAAGACAGCGAGGCGAATCAAACTTTGTAAAGCAAGAAAAATACTTGGCCAGAAAACAGGGTCAAGTGTCTTCGTGATGAAAAAAAATGTTTGTTGCTTCCTTTTTCTTCTTCTTTCCGAATAATATTTACAGTATATGTGCTCTCTAAGTGAAAAAGATGTGTGTGTGAGGGGGAATTGAAGGAGCAAAAGAAGAAAAAAGAAACAGGTAGCCACGGAAATCAACTATGTAATGCCCAATGTTCGTTTGCTGAATTCATAAACTGCATAACTGATGCTGACACTCGGTACCACCTATCGTTTCCCAAGATTAATAGGACAATTTCCATGTGTATTTAATACCGAGTACAAAACCTTGAATAATGTCGGTCCCAGACCCTTATAGAATCCACGAATACCATCAGCGTGTAACGTCTTTTTAGTCGCATCCCATGCAGACGAGTAATGATGAGGATGGCCAGGAGTGCCTTGTGCTTGTAGTCTAATATCCACATTAACATGCATAAGAAATAAACATTGAAGCATGCACTGACCTTGTTCTAATCAAATTAAGGGGATAAACAGTCGTGGCACCAATCGATCCACTGACCATACCGCATGCCCATAAAACCAAAACATTCGGTAATGGATCAGCTGCGTCCCGTCGATCCTCGTGGTTATTCATGTATCTCAAGTAAGTCACCTTGAGGGTTTCGTATATGCCTACACTCAAAGAAAAACTGGTCATTTCTAACCGAGTTCCTAGATATGATCTATTCCTCTCAACTTACCCATATCTAATGCTTGATAAGGAAACACGCCAAGGAGACCAAGTGTCAAACCGGGCCAAAAAGCACGGATGCCCTGTGTACGGAACATCTCACGCGCAGTATGCCATACGAAGAATCTTGGATGATTAGCCGATTTTTGCAAGTGATCACCGACTTTGGTGGACATGATTCGTGTTTTAAGTGTCTCCACAGGGTAAATGCAAAACTGGGAGCATAGACCAGCCACGCCGCCTGCAACGAACCTTGCTCCAACTGGGATCGCGTTCTTATCCTCCACTCCGGTGAACTGAGCCAGCACTGTCTTTGCCGTCTCGAATACATAAAATTTGATGGCTGACTCGGGCACAATCTTCATTACATTTAGGCCATTGCCGACAAAAAATGCACGAAATCCGCCCTGTCCATAAATACTGCGCACGGCATTGACTATAGATGACGAAGACGGCGCAGCTGGCTGTACAGACGATGTATTCGGTAAAGGCCGGGGTGAGGTTTGTGTGATAAGATAAACTTTCAGTCGGTCAAAAGGTGCAGTGCATGTCCGTGAAACTGCACCGGCTATGCCACCAGCAGCGAGGTATTTATATGCATTCTGCGCTGCCTCGTCAGTGTGTTGGAAGGCAACTTCGGCGTCAGGTGTCAGCTGTGTGGAGGATTGATAATACTGGTAAATCTCGGTAATCGTTGTTTCACGTGGCAGTAACTATAATTCGTGTCGGTGATCCCGGCTGCAAAACAAAAACAAAAATTATACATTTCTTGTTCCTTACCAGCAAAAAATCGCGCCATTCTTGAAAGTCAATGTATCCATTGCCCTCTATGCATTCGATGGATCAGACTCTGTCACACATGCTTTCTTGTTTTTTCAAGGTACAATTGCTTACCGGTATCAATGACCTGAATAAAACCGATAATATCGTCCTTTGTCACGCGAATCCCTGCAGCTTTCAACGCACTTTCGAGTTCGTTTGCATGTATTTTGTTGTCACCGGACTTGCTGATCTCAGAGAAGAGATCCCACAGTTCCTTCTCCTTGTCCAAGACATACGCCCTGAACTCTTCATAGTCAATGTAACCGTCCCTGGTGGTGCTAAGTTTGGCTAGCAGGTCTGAGGCGTAGCGTGTGTGGGCGGGTAAATGCGTCAGCTTGAGAAAGCCGCGCAGAATGGCATCAGCGTCTAGGTATCCAGTTCCGTTGCTGTCGAGAGAATCAAACAGGCTCCGGATGCGACTTTCACGTTCGTTAGCTTTTTCGTCGTAATATGGGTGTGAGCCGCCCTCGGCCGGTTGAGCCGTTGATGGCGACATGACAGAGTCAAGTGCAGCGTATCCAGAACAGAGTGGGGTGGAAATAACAGTGCTCGTGCGTTTGACGCACGCGGAAGCTGGA